>PITA01013027.1:0-59285 GCA_004023965.1 Spilogale gracilis
ATTCTTCTACAGCTAAGAGTCTGTTTTATGGTTTGCTTTTTTTTTTTTTTTTTTTAAATCCCCTCTTGCCGCTTCCTAATGGCGCACGGGAGAAGAATGAGGCATAAACAAGACTGGGAGCAGGGGTTGAGGGCTGAAAGGGCTGTCGCCCAGAACAACTCCCTAGCCGCCTATTCACTAGATACAAGATTATACATTAAGCTTATACCTAGCAGGTAAACAAGGACGACCTAGCAGGTGAGCAAGATGGAATGTGGGTTATACATTGATCGTAAATCTTAAGGATAAACAAGAAGAGCAATATATGTTTGGTCAAGCAGTAAAGAACTTATAGTTGATCAAGCACATTTAAAGAGATCACCTTGACCATCCGGAAGCTGTCCCTGAGGTAGGGGAGACAACGAAAAAAGGGAAGCAGGTGCCCTTCCATCCTGCTGGCCGGGCCTTCCCGGGTGCCTGGCTTCCAAGACGTAAACCATCCCCTCCCTCTGAGGCCTGTAGCCAATACAGGGATCTCTTGAGGGTATATTCAAGTGTGCTTGCATGACCAGTACAATTTCTCATGAGTTATGTTTTCAGTAATGCATGTTTGGAGGGACAGCTGCACCCTATATTCATCTTTTATGTTCCTTAAATTCCACATAGGACTGAAATCATATGGTATTCATCTTTGACTTATTTCATTTAGCACGGAGGGTCACTTTTAAAATATTGTTAATCTGCATTTTTCATGGAGAAAGATTCAAATGGCCTGTTCTCAAAACCGTGTAACAAATTTTACCTTTAAATTCCCTCTTCGTTTTTCTCCTATTCACGTAGGGATATTGAAAGAAAAGGATCAAGAAAACAAAAATCAAAAGCTGGAAAACTTTGGGGTTACGCCAAGGCAAAGCCGAAACTGCCAACAGTTACCCCGGACAGGGAGGCTGCCGCTAGTTCCCAGAGCGCAGGCGCAGAAACCTCCCAACGGCTGTTGACCTCCCCGAAAACTATCGCGAGTCTTCGGATAAACGTGTGGTGAGTGCCGGAACTAAATTCTCGCGAGAGGTAATCAGTTGCTATAGTTGCGCAAACACTTTCGAGGTTGCCTGAGCTGCGACAGCCGTATCCCTCCTGGGAAAACCCTCTGCTTCCCGACTCTCCACCGTGGCCCTGCACACCCGGTTCCCTCAGTCTTTTCTGTTCAGCTACAGCCGGGTTGAAACGCAAGGCCGCCTCCCAGCACTGGGCACTCTGGTACGGACCTAAACGCCACCGACTCGGCTAGGTGCGGAACCTTCTGCCAAGCTTCTGCCAAGCTTCTCCCATTTGAAGCCGGGCTTAACCCGCCTTTCCGCTTTGCTCCAGATACTCCGCAGTAGGTCCACACTGCGCCTCTGTCCCCAGATGACACCCCGTCCAGCCAGTCCTTCATCAAATCTGTTTGTCATGTGACTGTTCCCCTTGCATATTCCTTTCGTTTTAAAGATTCTGTTAAGTAATCTCTGCACCATGGTGGGTCTCGAACTCACAATCTGGAAAGCTAGAGTCTTATGCCCACCAGCTGAGCCAGCTATGTGCCCCTCTCTTGCATTTTTAAATAAGTAATATGGAAAAAAATGCTTGCCTCTTGGGGGCAACAGAAGCCCCCACCCCCACTTGACTGCCCTGACCATTTAGTAACTAGGCATTCATTATACAATAAATATGCTGCTAGGACAAGGCATAGTGCCGGGCACTCAGGGACTGTAAGTGTGAGTGAGAGATTGTCATAAGGGAGTAAGTGAGCCTTCAAGAAAAGCAGTGCGCATTAATACCATTTGTGCCCTACTTCATAGGTTAAGCAGTTTTACTATTTTAGTGGGTATTTACAACAAATGGGAAACACGAAAAGTTATCTTTTTTACAGAAGGTGAAACTCAGGCGCAGAGAAATTAGACTTTTGTCCAGGGCCAGGCTAGTGAAGGCCAAATTCATGTGGTAATTTTGAAAAGGAAAAAGGAGAGTAATGTAAAAGGTCATTTCTAATGTGAATTTGATAAGAAAATTGTCAGGGTCACTTAGGCCCAGAATGAACCTGGAGACATGGTGTTGAACAAATGATCTGAGATGTGTAGATGACTGAAAGTGAGGTAGTAGCTGAGAAGAGGCATAATAATTATAAAGCCTGGGGACAGCAAGGTATTGCCTTCTTTTTTGTACCACCAGTCCTAGATACGCATAGCATAGTATGTCCTCAGTAAACATTAGTTCCAGTTAGCGTTGAGGCAGAAAATCTTTCTTAAACATGTCCAATTTATCTTTGAAATTGTGTCCTTAGTGTTGTAAATAATTAGAAAGTATCTCTGACTAAAAAGACATATCATAACTTATGACAATCTCTCACACTTTTGCTGGTGGACTAACCATTATTCTATGTGGCTCGCTCTTTCTTTTTTTTTTTTTTTTTACAAAAAGAAGTATATTTTTGTAAAATAGAGGTTAAGTAACCTTTGAGGGGAGCTTTGTATAGTTAAAAAAAAAGTATCAAAGAATACCATGAAAGATTGGGGGGTGGGGTTCAGAAGTAAGGGTGATGGCATTCCTACCCTTTTTGTCTTGGAATAATTTGTGCTTGATGGTTTAATTATATGCATAAAGATCATGCTAGCACTAACTGATGGAATCCTTCGTGTGACCAGCTCTGTAAAGTACTATCTAGCATCAAAGGTTGGAAAAGTCACAAAAAAATGCTGGACAACTCTGGACTAGCTATGGAATTTTCCTAGGATCTCCTCTGGTATTGGTTATGGAGTGTAAAGTGAGTACTTCTGCAGCTGTGGTGCTTGAGGAGACAGGTGGACTCATTATGTTTACAGAGACCAAAGAAGACCAGAGGGACTTGGCCCAAGTGTCACAATGGAGCAGGTGTCATCAACAGGTAGACCTGTGCAGATCACTGTGACAGATGGATATGACTTGGTAAAGTTATTTTTGGAAATTAGAGAAGTTCTTAGTTTATTCATTCTTCTTGAAAGTGTATTTGCTTTTGAGTTCAGGTTTCCCTGTCAAACATTTACCTGCAGGTTGCTTGAAGATGTGTTGGAAGCACCAGTGGGAGGAGGAATGTTTTTGCACCCTCCTTTAACACCAGACCTGCTGGTCTTAACATTGCAATGGCCCTTCTTTCTCCGTTTTCTTTTTTGTTAGACTATATAATCAGCAGGTCACATCACTATGTGTGTAAAATATCTGGCAATTTGAATACTTAATGGGTGAATCAAGAAGTGATTTTTGTTTTCTAGACAGCAGGTCTTTTCTTCTGAAAAAGAACTGAATTCTTCCAGAGTTTCTCTTGTGATTAATTTCATTTGGTTAATTTAAATAATAAGACTACAATATGAGGTAACTTAAAAATACAAGAATAATGAAGTGGCAAAATATTCATTCACTATTATGAAGTAAAATATCTCATTCCAAAACAGGATGTAATGAATGATCTGTACTTTGTTTTAAAAGGTATATATAAAAGATGTATGTATAAGAGTGTGTATGTGTGTGTATTTTTACATACATATATATTCACAGGAAATACTAGAAAATTATTCTAAACTGTTAATAGTGCTTGCATGTTAGAGTGAGATTATAGGTAATTTGTTTTCTTGTGTGCTTTTCTCATTTTTGAAAATGTTTCATAGTATACTTTTATAATCACGTAAATACAAAAGTAATTTAAAACTCCCAACATAATAGCATTTAGATAGAACATTACAGTTAGCTACAACTGGTTTTGTTTAATGACTTTCTACCTACCCCTTTTGTATTTGTGATATAGCTTGTTAGGAAAACATGGGAAATGCTATTTAGTTCAAGTCAAAATGAGTTGCAGATGTGTAGGAAAATTCTCTATTTGAGTATAATCATAAAGTGGTCTCTTTCTGTCAACAGAAAGGTTTTAAAGGAGATACTCCAGTTACTTTTATTCGTGCAGAATTCAATCAAGTGGTTCTGGGAGACTCTGCAAAAGTTACGGTTTCTCCAGAAGGAACTGCAAAATACAACTTCACGAGCAGTTTTGAATACAATCCTGAAGGAGGAATTACGTTAGATGATCTTGCCCACAAACCTGTGTTCTGTAAGTCCTTGTGGTACTAAAAGTATTAATTATGTTGGGGATGTTATAAGGAAATTCTGAGATATTTAGTAGCTGTTTAGGGAAAAGTGAACACACCTTACCTCTTTCATGTAGGAATAACATGGTTTACTTTGAGTCCTACCTGCTTTTAGCAGCAGTCTCCATGGCCTGCTAATTTTAATCAGTTTGTATCAAAGCCCTTTTGACATTTGACTGAACTTTGCAGCCTTTTATCTCCTAAGCTTGTTTGGGAGCTTTTCCTAAAGATTCCTGTATTTAGGGTTGCCAGATTTAGAAAAAAAATTGGGGCATAATTATACTAAAAAATTATTCATTGGTTATCTGAAATTCAAATTTAATTGGGCAACTTGTATTTTACTTGGAAACCCTATCTGTGATTCTATATACAGTACTTAAGTACACTTTTTTGAAATTCAGGTCTGTATTTTATTTATTTCAGAATTTCTAGTGCCTAGAAATATCTGAGACATAAAAGGGCTCAAAAAGTGTTTATTCAATGAAGGAATGAATAAATGGATATGTGACTTCTGAATCCACACTTTTGCAGTTTCTAAGTACACAGTATTACCTTTGACATACTTTTACATATCTCTTACACCTATATACTAGTCTAAGGCTTTTGTTTTAATCTATACTCTTAATTTTTGTTTTGTTATTTTTTTAGTGGCACATCGCCTGTGGCACCTGCCCCAAACCACAGATACCAAGATCCCAGACCCAGAGAAGTGGGTCCTGGGAATCATTGCGTTCTAAACTTTCCTTCCTCGAGGCTCTGGGACAAAATAGTCTTCAGAGCCCTACCCTAGACTACTAAATTCATGATTGCCAGGGAAGGATCCTGGAAGGAGAGCAGGTGTCTGGTGACTCCTGGGAAGTACTGCTCCAGAAAAGTGATTCCTAGTTCTGGCCTAGCTGGGAGTCAGTCACCCATGGAGGCATCCATCTGATCCACACTATATGATCACTCCCTTCTATTTCTTTCATCTTTGCTTTGTGCTTCTCTGTCAATCCCACCCCCAGATAAGATGAATGTCAGTGTCCTAATTGCCTTCCTCCCTGGCATGTTAGCTGGGAAAGGCATAACAGGAACATTGTTTTAAACACGTCATTGAATCCATGAGAAAGAGAGGGCCAGCCCTTTGTTTCAGAAGTGAAGCAGGAACTGAAACCTGGTACTCTTGAAAGGTTGGTGTTGGTGTGTGGTGGTGTGGCGGGGGGAAGGGCAATACTCCATAATCTAGGGGTTTAGGTTTTAATGGTCCTAGACTAAGAACTTGGGCTGCTGTAGATGGTAGTTGAGAGTGAGACCAATCCCTTTACCACAAGCCAAGACTTTCAAAAAGAATGGCCAAGAAAAAAAAATCCATGCCGCATCATATGTGTCTAGCCATTGGATAGATGAAAAAAGTCTTTCCTCATAAGTAATAATCATAGGGTTATGCCAATTATTAAATAACATTTTCTTAAAACACATAAGGGACATTTATGCAATAGAAACTGGCCAAATACTGGACAATAAAGTCCTGCCATATAACAAAGAATCAATGGTGTACAGACTAAGTTTTCTGGCTAAGATACAAGTCAACAAAATTAGAAATCTATAACAAAAACAGGAAAAATAGAATCCATTTGGAAGTTTTAAGGTACAGTTATGTATAATTCATGGAACAAAGAAGAAATAAAAACTAAGCATTTAGAATCAATCAACAGTAAAACACTAAATATCAAACTTGTGGGATATAGCTAAAGTAATATTTAGAGATACATTTATGCTCTCAAGTGCAGTCATTGGCAATCAAAAAGGATTTAAAGGAAACCCCAAAACCTCTTGGAGTGTCTGGGTTGCTCAGTCAGTTAAGCATCCAACTCTTGATCTCAGGGTTGTAATATCAAGCCCCATGTTGGGCTCTATGCTGGGTGTGGAGCCTACTTAAAAAAAATAATAAGACAGAACCTCTATAATATATATACGTTCCCCTGTTCCTTCCACTAAGTACAACTGCAAACCTCAGACTTACTATGTAAAATAAACATGAGGGACTCTGAAAGTTGGAGAAAAGAAGGAATCATGAGGAATGACGTAGTGGTGAGTTGCTTGGGTTTTCCTTTTGCCTTGTATATCCCAGTCTGATGCTGAAGAAGCCACCAACCTGGAAACTTGAATGAGTGCAGAACCAAAAAAAGAAAAGAAATCTGCTCTAACCAAAGACCAGAGAAAAGGGCAGCCTTGCAAGACAGGAAACTTAGTAACTACTCTGCTCTAGCCAAACACCACAAACAAGAAAATGTGGCCCCACTCACACCCAAGCTGAATGGAGGACTTAGACTTGTATTCTTACAAAGCTGAAATTAGGTGCCCCAGTTGGGTGGTGTTAAGAATACCAGATAGGGGGGCGCCTGGGTGGCTCAGTTGGTTGGGCGACTGCCTTCGGCTCAGGTCATGATCCCGGAGACCAGGGATCGGGTCCCACATCGGGCTCCCTGCTCGGCGGGAAGCCTGCTTCTCCCTCTCTTGCTCCCCCTGCTTGTGTTCCCTCTCTGGCTGTGTTTCTCTCTGTCAAATAAATAAAATCTTAAAAAAAAAAAAAAAAAAGAATACCAGATAGGAAGCCAGGGCTTCTGGTCATGAACCCTCTCCCTCATGATTGGGTTTTAATGGAGACCACATAGGAAGCCTGGATTTCTACCCCAATCTTGCAGTAACAAGATCCCATCCTACTATCTACTGGGGTGGTGTCAGAGGAGGCCTAAAGTAGGGCTGAGACTTACCATCACCTAGTGGTAATGAGCCTACACCCACTGTGGTATCAGTGGAAAAAAAGTAAGGAACCAGAACTCTCATCCCTTATCAGCAGTAATGAGAAACTCTCCCTGTCAGGTATCAATAGAGGCTGAGTGGAGTTAATAATGAGGGACAGTGGGGGATTCCCCCTCCCCTTCCTCTGTTGGAGCACTGTAAAAAAATATATCTAGCTAAAACAGATGGTTTAAGGTCCAGAATTTCATAATATACAAAAAGTCAAAGATTACATGAAAATCATTCATCATACCAAGAACCTGAAGATCTCAAATTTTTATTTTCTTTGACTGTATTAGCATTTTATTAAAAAATGTTTTATTATGTTCAGTTAGCCAACATATAGTACACTATTAGTTTTTTTTTCCTTATATATTTTATTTATGTATTTGACAGAGAGAAACACAGCTAGAGAGGGAACACAAGCAGGGGGAGTGAGAGGGAGAAGCAGGCTTCACGCTGAACAGGGAGCTCAATGTGGGGCTCAGTCCCAGAAGTCCGGGATAATGACCTGAGCTGAAGGCAGGCACTTAACAACTGAGCCACCCACGTGCCTCTACAATATTAGTTTTTGTTTTTTTGTGTTTTTTTTTACTTTAAATTTATTTTATTTTTTCAGTGTTCTAAGATTCATTGCCCATGCCCCACACCCAGTGCTCCATGCAATAGGTGCCCTCTGTACCCACCACCAGGCTCTCCCATCCCCTCATCCCCTCCCTCCAAGTCCCTCAATTTGTTTCTGTGTCCAAAGTCTCTCATGTTTTGTTTCTATCCCAGAATTACCCTATTTCCCATTTCCTTTCCTTCTCCTACTGTCTTCTCTATTACCCCTTACGCACCACAAGTAAGCGAAACCATGTGATACTTGACTTTTTCTACTTGGCTTATTTCACTCAGCATAATCTCTTCCAATCCAGTCCATGTTGCTACAAAAGTTGGATATTCATCCTTTCTGATGGAGGCGTAGTACTCCATTGTATATATGTATCATATCTTCTTTATCCATTCATCTGTTGAAGGCACCTTGGCTCTTTCCAGTTTGGCGATTGTGGCCATTGCTGCTATGAACATTGGGGTACATATGGCCCTTCTTTTCACTACCTCTGTATCTTTAGGGTAAATGCCCAGTAGTGCAATTGCAGGGTCATAGGGTAGCTCTGTTTTTAATTTTTTAAGGAATCCCCACACTGTCTTCCAAAGCAGCTGCACCAACTTGCATTTCTAAAATTTATATGGAACCAAAAAACCCCGAATCACTAAGGAATTGCTGAAGAAGAAAAACAAAGCTGGGAGCATCTCGTTACCTGACTTCAGGCTTTATTACAAAGCTGTGATCACCAAGACCGCATGGTACTGACACAAAAACCAGTGGAACAGACTAAAGAGTCCAGATATGGACCCACAAATCTCTGGGCAAATCAATTTCAACAAAGCAGGAACAAGTATCCAGTGGAAAAAAGATAGTCTTTTCAATAAATGGTGCTGGGGAAATTGGACGGCTACATATAGAAGAATGAACTAGACCATTAGCTTACACCACACACAAAGGCAAACTCAAAATGGATGAAAGACCTCAACGTGAGGCAGGAATCCATCAAAATCCTGGAAGAGAACATAGGCAGTAACCTCTTTGACATTAGCCACAGCAACTTCTTTCAAGACACGTCTCCAAAGGCAAAGGAGATAAAAGTGAAAATGAACTTTTGGGACTTCATCAAAATATAAAGCTTCTGTACAGCAAAGGAAACAGTCAACAAAACAAAGAGGCAACCCACAGAATGGGAGAGGATATTTGCAAATGACATTACAGACAAAGGGCTGATATCCAAGATCTATAAGGAACTACTCAAACTCAATGTCCAAAAAGAAGATGAACACATCAAAAAATGGGCAAGAGACATGAAGAGGCACTTCTCCATAGAAGATATACAAATGGCTATCAGACATGTGAAAAAATGTTCAGCATCACTAGCTATCAGGGAAATTCAAATCAAAACCACACTGAGATACCACCTTACGCCAGTCAGAATGGCTAAAATTAACAAGACAGGAAACAACAAGTGTTGGAGAGGCTGTGGAGAAAGGGGAACCCTCTTACAGTATTAGTTTTTGATGTAGTATTCAATGATTCATTGCAAACTGAGTTTTAAAAAACAATCAGTAGATGCTAAGACCAAGATAACATATATTAGAATTATTAGACAAAAATTTTTTAAAAGCCATGATAATGGATCAGTGAGCAGTTGCATATATGCTGGAAAAAAATGAAAAAGTAGACTCAGCATAGAAATAGAAGGTCTTAGAAATAGAAGATATAAAGAAGAACCTAGTGGAAATTTTAGATCAGAAAAATACAATAATTTATAAAAAGCTTAACAAATGTGCTCAACAGCAGAATGGTGGAGATGGAGGGAAGAATCAGTAAATTGGAAGATAAAATAACAGAAATATCCAATCTGAGTAATACAGAGCAAATAGAAAAGAAAAAAATGTGAACAGAGTCTCAGAGGCCTGCTATGACAAAAGATCTAATAGTATCATACAAATCTCAGGAGAAAGAGGGTGGGACTGAAAAAAATATTCGAAGAAGTAAAGCCTAAAAACTCCCCAAATTTGGCAAGAGACATACACCTACAGTTTCAAGAAGCTGATCAAGCTCCCAGTAGGATAAACCCAAATAAAGAAACATCATAATTAAACTTCTAAAAACTAAAGACAGAACAAAATCTGAAAGCAGAGAAAACAATTAGAATGACATTAGTTTGTCATCAGAAACCATGGAGGCCCAAAGGGAATGGCATAATATTTTCAAAGTGATAAAAGAACTCCAATACTCAGAGAAAAGACATGAAGGAGAAATTCAGACATTCACAGATTAAGATTACAAAGTCATCAGAGACCTACCCTGAAAGAATGGCTATCATTTCTCTAAAGAGAACAGAAATGATAAAAGAAAGAACCTAGGAACACTGGGAAAGAAGAAAGAGTGTGGTAAGCAAAAATTTGGATAAATAAAGTAAGCTTTCCTTCTCTTTGAGTTTTCTAAATTGTGTTTGTCACTTGAAACAAGGTATAACACTGTCTGATGCAGTTCTAAAGATATACTGAAAAAATATTTTAGGCAGTTATAAACAGGAAAGGCAAAGGGATATAAAGGGAGGTAAAGTTTCTATACTTCACTCCAACTACTGAAATGATGACACCTGTAATAGGCTATAATAAGTGTGTGTGTGTGTGTGTGTGTGTATATGTATATGTATACACACATATATATACATACATATATAATGCAGTACTAGAGCAATGCCTAAAAATTTATACAGATGGATACTCTTGAAATTATTGTCAATAAATTAAAATGGGATTCTAAAGAATGTTCATGCAATCCACAGGAAAGCAGAAAAAAAATGAAAAAGAGAGGACAAACAATCCCCAGCAAATTTAAACTCTAACATATTAACAATTACACTAAATATATCAAGAGACAGATAGCAATGAATAGATTTTAAAAAACCCTAACTATATGCTGTCAACAAAAAACTCGAAATATAACTATATAGTCAGGTAAAATGTAAAAGGACAGAGAAAGATATATGTGCATACCTTCATCAAAAAAGTGGAAGTGACTGTATTAGCATCAGATAAAATGGCCTAGGTAAAGAAAATAACCAGAGACAGGAAGTTCATTATGTAATGATAAAAGAGTCAACCCATCAAGAAGACATAGTAATACTAAATACACATGCAGCAAACAACAGCTGCAAAATATGTGAAGCAAAAACTGATTAAACTAAAAGGGTGAATAGACAAATCCACAATTATAGTTGGGGACATAAACACCCCCCTCAATTTGTAGAATAACTAGATAGAAAATCAACAGGGATATAGGAAAACTCATCAATACCCATCATCAGCCTACAGTATCTAATATTTATTGAACACCCAACAATAGCAGAATATGCATTCTTTTCAAAAGCTCACAGACCACAAACCAAAACTATGTTCTGGGAAATAAACAACCTCAACACATTTAATGAATTAATTTGTTCTCTGACAATAGTATCAAGGTAGAAATCAATAATAAAGAACAGGAAACTCTCTAAACACCCCAAAACAAGAAGACACGCTTCCAAATAATCCATGGGTCAAAGAAGAAGTCTCAGGGAAGCAAAAAAGCCCAATGAACTGAATGAAAATAAAAATACAAGGTAACGAAATTTGTGGGACATAGCTAAAAAACTGCTGAGAAAATTTATCAGACTAAATGCATACATTAAAAAAGAAGAAAAGTCTCAAATCAGTAATCTTTTTTTTAATGTTTTTTTTTAAAGATTTTATTTATTTGACAGAGAGAAAGACAGCCAGAGTGGGAATGCAAGCAGGAGGAGTGAGAGAGGGAGAAGCAGGCTTCCCGCCGAATGGGGCACCCGATGTAGGGCTCGATTCCGGGTCTCCAGGATCATGACCTGAGCCGAAGGCAGTTGCTTAACCAACTGAGCCACCCAGGCGCCACCTCAAATCAGTAATCTAAGCTGTCACCTCAAGGATTTAGAAAGAGAAGAGCAAAATCAAACAGAAGGAAGAAAATAAAGATAAAATCAGAAAGCAATAAAATGAAAATAGAGAAAAATAAATGAAATCAGTAACATAGCTGGTTATTTGAAACATCAAAATTGACAAAACTTTAGGAAGACTGGTCAAAAGCAGGGGGTTGGGGGAGAGAAAAGGCACCACAAGTTATTATCTATTAGAAATGAAATAGGATAATGTAACAGATAGTAGACTTTAAAAGAACAATAAAGAGATGGACAACTCTACATCCATAAATTTGACAAGAAAATGGACCAGTATTTTGAAAAACAAATCACAACTCATCCTTTATGAATAAAGTTGCCTTGTAACTATCAAGGAAGTTTAATTCATAATTTGAAATCTCCAGGACTAGAGAGTCCTACTGAAGAAGTCTAACAAAGTTAAAAATAATAACACTAATTCTACACAATCTTCCAGCAAATAGAAGAGGAGGAAACACTTCAATTTATTTTATGATGCTAATGTTACACTGATATCAAAACAAGACAAAGATGGTAAACAAATAGAAAACTTGAGACCAGTATCTGTCATGAATATAGACATAAAAAAACTAACAAAATACCAGCAAATTGAATTCAATAAATAAAAAGAATCATACATCATTATGAAGTGAGATTGATTCCAGGGATCCAAGATTTATTAAGTGTTTGAAAATTAGTTAATTTATTCTACTATGTTCATAGTCTAAAGAAGAAAAAACACATCTTGGTCAAAACAACAAAAATGTTTGACAAGATTTAACACCAATTCATGATAGAAATTCTCAGAAAAATACAAATAGAGGGAACTTCATCAGCATGGCAAAGGCTAACATTATACTTTATGCTGAAAGATGGAATGCTTTCCCCCTGAGGTTGAGACTAGATCAAGGTCTGCTTTCACCAACCTTATAAATGTAGAGCTGGAAGTACTATACAGTGCAATAAAGGAAGAAAAAGAAATAAAAGGCATCTACATCTGAAAGGAAGAAATAAATCTGCCCCTATTTGCAGATGACATGATTGTCTATGTAGAAAATATCAAGAAATATGCAAAACTTCCAGAAAGAAAAAGTGAGATCACAAAATGCAAGGTCAATGCACAAAAGCAATTATATTTCCATATACTAATGATAAATACATGGACACCAATACTAAAAATACATCACTTACCATTGCTTTTTAAAATGAAGTCACTTAAATTTAACAAAACATATATAGCATTTATGTGCTGGAAACTATAAACTGTTGAATGAAATTTTTTTTTAAGATTTCATTTATTTGACAGAGAGAGACACAGCCAGAGAGGGAACACAAGGAGGGGGAGTGGGAGAGGGAGAAGCAGGCTTCCCGCCGAGCAGGGAGCCCGATGTGGGACTCCATCCCGGGTCTCCGGGGTCATGACCTGAGCCAAAGGCAGTCGCCCAACCAACTGAGCCACCGAGGCGCCCTTGAATGAAATTTTAAAAAATCTTTGTAAATGGAGGGACTGGAAGACTCAACATAGTTAAGGTGTCAGTTTTCTCCAGACTTATACAAAGGTTAAATGTTATTCTTTTTTTTTTTTAAGATTTTATTTATTTGACAGAAACACAGCCAGAGAGGGAACACAAGCAGGGGGAGTGAGAGAGGGAGAAGCAGGCCTCCCGCCTAGCAGGGAGCCCAACGTGGGACTCGATCCCGGGTCTCCAGGATCATGACCTGAGCTGAAAGCAGTTGCTCAACCAACTGAGCCACCCAGGCGCCCCATGGTTAAATGTTATTCTTATCAAAATCCCAGAAAGATTTTTTTCTAGATATGGACAAGACTATTGTAAAATGTATATAGAAAGGCAAAGAAGCTAGAAAAACTAAAACAATTTTGGAAAAGAATAAAATAGGAAGAATCACTATACTTGATTTCATGATTTCTTATATAACTACATTAATTAAAGTTCTGTGGTGTAGGTGGAAGGATAGACACATAGATCAATGGAAAAAATGGAACTAGAAATAGACCCATCTAAATATGCCTAATGATTTTCTTAAGATTTTATTTTTAAGTAATCTCTACACCCAGTGTGGGGCTCATACTCAGAACTCTGATATCAAGGGTTACACATCAACTGAGCCAACCAGGCACCCTTGCCTAGTGATTTTTGATTAAAGTGCAAAATCAATTTATTGGAGGAGAGGTAACCTTTTCAACAAATGATGTTAGAGCAAAAAAATGAACCCCGACTTTAGTCTCATACTTACGCAAAAATTAACTCAAAAATAGATCACAGATTTAAATGAGAAATGTAAAGCCACAAAACATTAAGGGAAAAAATGAGAAAATCTTCAGGATCTAAGCTTAGGCAAAGAGTTTTTAACACCAAAACCATGAGCCATAAAAGAAAAAAGACTGATGATTTGATTTCATAAAAATTAAAAACTCTTGCTCTGTGAAATACCCTGTTGAGGGCATGAAAAGACAGGCTACAGAATGAGAGAAAATATTTGCAAATCACAATCTGACAAAGCAATAGTATGTGGAATATATAAAGAACTCAAGATTCAACAGTAAAAAATACTTCAGACAATCCAGTTAGAAAATAAGCAAAAGGCATGAAGAGACAATTTTCCAAAGAGGATATACAGATGGTACATAGACATATGAAAAAGTGTTCAACATCATTAGCCATTAGGGAAAGGCAAATCAAAACCACAATGAGATATCACTACACACATATCAGAATGGTTACAATTGAAAATAGTGAAAACACCAAATTCTAATAAGGTTTCAAAGAACCTGGATCACTGATACATTCCTGCTGGAAATGTCAAGTGTCAGAATTTCTGGTGGCAATGTTAAGTGTCAGTCTAGAAAGCAGTATGCAATTTCTTTAAAAACAGAACACGCAAACCACCATATATAATCCAGCAGTTGTACTCCTGGGCCTTTATCCTAGAAAATGAAGACTTATTTTCACAAAAAACCAGTATATAGTTTACAGGAGTTTGATAGTCAAAAACTGGAAACAACCCAGATGTCCCTCCATAGGTTAAACAAGCATACAATCATACTATGAAATGCTACTTATCAACAAAAATGAACAAACTGCTGGGACACAAACCAATCTGACTGAATCTCCAGAGAATTATACTGAATGAGAAGGCCAATCTTAAAAGGACCTACTATAAAATTACATTTATATAGCATTTTTGAAACAACAAAGCATAGAAATGGAGAACAAATTAGTAGTTGCCTGGTGTTAAGAATGGGGATAGTGGAGGTGACTTTAAAAGGGTAACATGGGTTAAAGGGTAACCAGAATCCTTGTGATGATGAAATGATCTCTGACTTGACAGTATCAATGTCAATGTCCTGGTTGTGATATTTTACTGTAGTTATGCAAGATGTTACCATTTGAGAAAACGGGTACAAGATAGCTTTCTGTATTATTTCTCACACTCGTATGTGAATCTGAAATTATCTCAAAAAGTTTAATTTGGTATATTCTATTCTAAAGGGGGGGGAAAGCATGGTAGTGAGAATAGTCATGAATCTCAACATCACTGGACTTATAGTGATAAAGCATTACTGTCTGCTCAAGAGTGAAAGAAAGAACACAACTTAAAGCCACCTCTCCTCTTCATAGAGCCTACAAATTACACTGAAATCATGAAGGTAGTGGTGAAAAAAAAATTCTTTCTGAAGATCACAAGTACCGTCTGTCATCTTCTCCTAAGATTTTCTTAAGAGACTACTTCGTGTAGAGAACCTCTTCTTTCCAGTTCATCAGGAGTTAAGCTGTATAAAAGAAAGTTTCCTCTTTGCTAGTGGAAGTTTCTTAACAGTGTATAAACTTTCTAAAAAGATGAAAGAGGGCTTGGGCCATTTAATTTTTGAAGCTCTGCGTGTATTAAAAAATGAACACATGCCCAGTGGATACAAAATTGTTTAATTATGGTATATGTTAAGATCTATCTTTAATAAAATGGTTCTCTTAACATAAAATAGATTAAAAACAAATGAGTTAAATATTTAAATCAAGAAGCTACTAAAATAACAGAGAACCCCAAAGAATACAAAAAAAGAAATAAGAACAAAAATTAATTAATTAGAAAATAAGCACCAGAAAAGAGCTACAAAACAAAACCTGCTTTAAAAGAATAACAAAATAGACAAACTTCTGGCATGATTGAGCCAAAACAAAACAAAACCAAGAAGACAGTGTTAGCAAGTAAATGGAGCTTTACTACAGATAGAGTATACTTTTGAAAATTATATTTTTGAAGATTCTGGGAAGGTAGGCAAGTAGGAAGCACCAGGAATTTGTTTCCTACCTACACAACACTTGCACTGCCACATTCTATCTGATATAACTATTTTGGAACTCTGGAGTCTATTGAAGGCTTACAACTTATAAGGGAAGATTTGGATGGCAAATTGTGATTAATTTTGGTTAATTTCAGATCTTAACACAGTAGAAGTTACTCATTCCCTACCCCTCTAGGTATGTAGCAGGGAACCATGTATGTGTTCCTCTAGTACCTTGCACAGAGCTTGCTGGAGCCAGGATGAGCCAAAAAGACCTTGTCCTTCAAATATTGTGGATCTGTGCTGATTGGTGATTGCTGCTTCTGATCACAGAGGTGCAAAGAGGCTATCAGGTGTTGTTGCACTTCTGTCCATCCCACTGTTTTACCCTTCCTCTCCTGTTGAAACCACCAAGGGATTTAAAGGGCAGCATCCTTTCCCCCCACTTACCTTTTTTCTTTTCCCCCATTCAGGAACCAGGCATAACAACTAGGACACTTAAAAACAACTGCAAATAAGGAGGAGAACTAGAAAGTGGCCCTGCATGTCCAGGGAAAGTCTCAGAAAAGACCTGAAAAGACCTTAATTTTACATCTCAAGCTGACCCTCAACACAGAGACAGCCTACAACAATGGCAAATAAAAATAAAAGCAACAAAAGACAGTAAACTCTGGGAAGGGGGAGAATCTAATTTCCAGATTTATCCCATTATTAGGTTCAAATATCCAGTGTTCAACAAAAAACAAAATTATAAGGCATACAAAGAAACATGGAAATGTAGCCCATTCAAATTAAAAAAAAATCACAGAAACAACAGTGTTGGCGAAGATGTGTCCCCTTGTTAGTGGGAATGCAAACTGGTGCAGCCACTGTGGAAAACAGTATGGAGGCTCCTTAAAAAAATCGAATTACTATATGATCCAGTAATTCCACTATTGGACATTTACCCAAAGGATATGAAAACACTAATCTGAAAAGTTATATGCACCCAATGTTTATTGTGTCATTATTTACAATAGCTAAAATATGGAAGCACCCCAAAGGTCTATCAATAGAGGAATGGATAAAGAACAAGCGGTATATATATACAAGGGAATATTACTCAAGCATAAAAAGGGGTGAAATTTTGCCACTTGCAACATTATGGATGGATTTAGAGGATATAATGTTAAGTGAAACAAGTGAGAGAAAGATAAATACCATATGATCTCACAGATATGGATTTTAAGAAACAAACAAAAAAGAGACAAACCAAAAAAACAGATTCTTAACTAGAGAACAGACTAGTGGTTACCAGAAAGAAGTGGGTGGGAAGATGGGTGAAATAGCTGAAGGGAATTAAAAGTACACTTATCATGATGAGCACTGAGTAATGTATAGAATTCTTGTATCACTATATTGTACACTGAAGACTAATTAAAAAGTGTATGTTAATTATACTGGTATTAAAAATAAGTAAACTAATAAAATTTTTAAAAATAAGGAACATTTCAAATCAACACTCTAACTATACCACTTTAAGGAACTAGAGAAAGAAGAGCAAAACTCAAAAAAAAATCCCACAGAAAGCAGGAAATAATAAAAGCTAGAGCAGAAGTGAGCAAAATACAGAATAAGAAAAAATGCAGAAAATCAGTGAAATCAAAAGTCATGTTTTTTTTTAAAAAATATTTATTCATTCTAGGGGGAGAGAGAGAGAGTGCACATGAGTGGGGGAAGCACAAAAGGAGAGGGAGAGGGAGAATCCTCAAGCAGACTCCTCACTGAACAAAGGGCCCAACATGGGGCTGGATCCCAGGACCCTGAGGTCATGACCTGAACAGAAATCAAGAGTCAAGTACTTAGCTGACTGAGCTACCCAGGTGCCCCCAAAAGTCAGGTTTTTTTAAAAAAGATTTTTTATTTTATTTATTTGACAGAGAGAAACACAGCCAGAGAGGGAACACAAGCAAGGGGAGTGAGAGAGGGAGAAGCAGGGTTCCGGCTGAGCAGGCAGCCCAATGTGGGGCTCAATCCTGCGTCTCCGGGATCATGACCTGAGCCGAAGGCAGTCGCTTAACCAACTGAGCCACCCAGGCGCCTCAAAAGTCAGTTTTTTAAAAAAGATCAACAAAATTCACAAATCTATAGCTAGATGGGCTAAGAAAAAATAGAGAAGACTCATAAAACTAAAGTTAGAAATTAACGGGATATTACTACCAATTATACAGAAATTAAAAGTATAAGTGAGTACTATGAAAAATTGTTCATCAACAAATTGGATAAACTAGATGAAATGGACAAATTCCTAGGGACACAAAACTACCATATTAAAGCACAAAAAAGGAAATCTTAACAGAACTATAACTAATAAGGAGATTAAATCAGTGATAAAAAAAAATTCTCTCAACAAAGAAAAGTCCTGGGCTTGATGGTTTCACTGGTGAATTCTACCAAATACTTGAAGAACTAATACCAATATTACTGAAACTTTACCAAAAAATTGAAGAGGAGGGAATATGTCCTAACTCATTCTATGAGGCCAGTATTATCCTGACACTAAAGCCAGACAAGGAGACTATAAGAAAACTACAAACCAGGTGCCTGGGTGGCTCAGTGGGTTAAAGCCCCTGTCTTCAGCTCAGGTCATGATCTGAGGGTCCTAGAATCGAGGCCCACATCAGGCTCTTTGCTCAGCAGGGAGCCTGCTTCCTCCTCTCTCTCTGCCTGCCTTTCTGCCTACTTGTGATCTCTCTCTGTCAAATAAAAAAATAAAATCTTTAAAAAAACCCACAAAACTACAAACCAATATCTCTTATGAACATTGATGCACAAATGCTCAACAAAGTACTAGCAAACCAAGTTGAACGGCATATTAAAAGGATTATGCACCATGACTGGTGGAATTTTTTCTTGGAATGCATGGATGGCTCAACATAAAACTCCATGCAATACATCAAAGCAACAGAATGAAGACAAAAAACTCTACATGATACCTCACTTGATAGAGAAAAAGCTTTTGACAAAATTCAATACATTTTCATGAAATAAACACTTAGCAAAGTAGGAATAAAGGTACATAATAATAAAATGATAAAAGCCATATATAAACATTTCTCAATGAATATTATACTCAGTGGTGGAAGACTGAAAATATTTCCTCTAAGATCAGGAACAATGCAAGGATTCCTGCTTTTCACTTCTTTTCAAAATAATATTAAATGTTCTAGCCAGCACAATTAGGCGAAAAAAATAAAAATAAATAAAAATAAAAAAAGACATCCAAATTGGAAAGGAAGAAGTAAAATGATCTTTGCTGCAGATTATATGATGAGTTTTATATATGATTATGTGTAGAAAATCTTAAAGATTACACACATACACACACGCACCAGAATAAATTATATAAATGATTTTGGTAAGCAGCAGGATATGGGGTGCTGAGGTGGTTCAGTCAATTAAGTAACTTGATTTTGGCTCAGGCCATGATCTCAGGGTTGTGAGATGAACCTTGTGTGAGGCTCCATGCCAGCACAGAGTCTGCTTGGGTTTCTCTCTCCCTCTGCCCCACCCCTCCATTCTCTGAATGAATGAATGAATGGATGAATGAATAAATAAATCTTTTTTAAAAAGCAGGATACAAATTCAGCATACAAATATCAGTTGAATTTTTATATACTAACCGTGAACAACATGAAAAGTAAACTACAAATCAATTCCATCAGAAGGAATAAAATACCTAAGAATTAACTTAACCAGGAAGATGAAAGACTTGCACTATGAAAACTACAAAACATTGCTGAAAGAAATTAAAGATAACACAGATAAATTGAAACACATCCCACATTCATGTATTGAAAAAGTTAATATTGTTAAAATGTCAATACTACCCAAAGAGATTTACAATTCAATGCAATCCCTATCAAAATTCCAATGATTTTTTTTGCAGAAATAGAAAAATCGTTCCTAAGATTTATATGGAATCCAAGAGAGCCCCAAATAGCCAAAATAATCCTGAAAAAGAGCAAAGATGGAGGTCTCACACTTAAAGTTTTCAAAACTTACTACAAAACTAGAGTAATCAAAAAAGTATGGTATTGGCAGAAAGACACATATATAAATAACAATGGAACAGAATAAAGAGCCTGGAAATAACCCCTCATATATGGTCAAATTATTTTTTACAAAGATACCAAGACCATTTAATGAGGAAAAGACAGTCTTTTCAACAATAGGTGCTAGGAAAACTGGATACCCCTATACAGAAGAATGAACTTGGACTATTACTGAACATCATATGTGAAAATTAGCTCAGGATGGATTAAGGACCTAAGTGCAAGACTGAGCACAATAATAAAACTCTCAGAAGAATATATAGGACAAAGCTTCATGACATTAGATTTGGCAATGATTTCTTGGGTAAGATATTAAAGGCACAGGTAATGAAAGAGAGAAATCAGGGGCACCTGGGTCGCTCAGTTGGTTGAGCAATCAACTCTTGGCTTCAGTTTGGGTCTTGATCTTGGGATCAAGGGATCAAGTCCCTTGTTGGGCTCTGCACTTGTTGTGGAGTCTGCCCGAGATTCTTCCTCTCCTTTGTTCCTGCCCACACGCCCCGCCCACCCCTGCTCACACTCACTCTTTTTAAAATAAATACATAAATAAATAAAATCATAAAAAGAGAGGGAGATATTGGACTTAATGAAAATGTAAATATCTTGTGCATCAAAAGATCTACCTATGAGTAAAAAAGCAGCTCACAGAATGACAGAAAAATATTTGCAAATCGTATATCTGATAAGGAATTAGTATTTAGAATATAACAACAAAGAACCAACCTGATTCAGAAATTGGCGAAGGACTTGTATGGACATTTCTCCAGACATCTACAAATGGCCAATGAGCACATGAAAAAGTGTGCAACCTCACTAATCATTAGAGAAAGGCAAACCAAAACTATAATGAGATATCACCTCATACCTATTTGAATGGTTTCTATCAAAAAGAAAAAAAAAACAGAAAACAACAACTGTTGGCAAGGATGTGGACAAATTGGAATCTGTATGCATTTTTGGTAGGAATGTAAAATGGTATAATCACTGTGGAAGCTGGTCATTCCTCAAAAAATTAAAAATAGAATTATATGATCCAGGAGTTTTATTTATGGGAGTATGTCCAAAATAACTGAAATCAGGGTCTCAAAGAACATTTGTATACTGATGTTCATGGAAGCATTATTCACAAAAGGTAAAATGTTGAAGGAGTCTACATATCCATCAACAGAATGGATAAGCAAACTATGACATAGATATACAATTGAATATTATTCATCCTTAAGAAAGAAAGTCAGACATATGCTACAACATGAGTGAACTTTGAGTTCAATATACTAACTGAAATAAATAAGTCAGTCACAAAAACACAAATGCTATATGAGGTACATATCAAATAAAAAGGGACAAAAAGGATCCTGGTGGCTCCCATCGGGAGGGGAGAATGGAAATTATTGTTTAATGGATAGAGTTTCAATTTTAGAAGATGAAGAGTTATGGAGATGGATGGTGGTGATGGTTGCACCAAAAATGTGAATGTGTTTAATACCATTGGGTAGGATGGTAAATTTAATATGCATGTTACCACAATAAAAAAAAGACATTTAAAAATAGTATTTTGCAATTACTTTTGAAAACAAAGATCACAGAATTTGATAACATACCACATAAGCATGTATGTTATCAAATTGTATTATCTTTGCCAAAAATACTGACGATGAACCTAAGTTTACAGGAAACAAGAACTGAGAAACAAATTAAATGCCATGAGGTGGGGGAGACAAATCCAGAAAATAAGATAATCTGTAAAATAACTGGCCTGATGTCTTCATCAGTGTCATAGAAAAAAATGTATGTGGGAGAAAAGACTGTTCTAAGTCAGAAGAAATGTAAGAAACATGAGAACTGTGTGTTCTTATCCAAAGAGAGCACATGTTGGTCTTTGGATCCTAGTTTGAACAAACAAGCTATAAGATAAATTTTGGGGTAATTAAGAAATGTTAAATGTAGACTGGGCATTAGGTGAATTAAGGAATTACACTTAATTTTATTATTATACACTTGGTAGACTGATAAAGTTATTGTGATTATGTAGGAAAATACCATATTTTGAGTTTGTATACTTTAGTATTTAGGGGTAAAATGCCATGATGTCTGTAACTGACTTGGGAGTATTTCGGCAAACAAGAATAGATGAAGCACCTATGACAGCATGTTAACTATTATTAAATCCAGGTGATGGCTCTATAGATATGCATTCAGAATATCAATTGCTCCACTTTTTTGTGTATTTCAAATTTTTCATAACAAATGTTAAAAACGTACACCAAGTAAGCTGCAGTGAAAAACCTGGTACATACTTTGCATGCTCTATGAATCATTCTAAGGTCTACTAAGTTGTATGGTAGGCAAAACGGGAAGAATTAGAACGGTATTTTTCAAACTGCATATTGTGACTTTCTAGTCATTCCTAAAATTGATTGAAGGGGATCATGACCAGTGATATTTTATCCATGAAATAGAATGCAAAATGCTTAACAGCTTTCAGTTAGTAAGTATGAATATAATGTGGAACTTTGTTTTAGTCGTATATATCAGTTACTTTATACATATGTGTGTACATGATTATGATGTAAAGTCTATTTTTCTATAACATGTATGCAAAAAGTTTAATAGATATTTAATTGTATTTTCGACCAGAAGTCACTAATAATAGTGCGTTCTCAGGTTTCAAGTTAATTTCTCTTAAATTTCTTTGACAATGCTTTGTTTGCTGCACTATGGTTATCTAATGGATGACCCAGACATGTTCTTATTTTCTTTGTTTTGATTTTTCTAGTGACTGTGACTGAAGTTTTACCAAAGGAAAAGAAACAGAAAGATGAGAAGACCTTAATTCTCGGTCAAGCTGTGGTGGACCTTCTTCCTTTACTAGAAGGTCAGATGTGTGATTTGCTCAGAAGCAGATAAAGGAAAGCTCATGAAATTTAGCTCCCCAAAATGCAAAAAGCAGCCTCAGTGAATTTGAGGGATTTGATAAAAAGATGAACACATTTATCTCTGCCTAACCTCCTTCTATGGCTTGATTTGCCTTCTTTTTGCAGGAGAGAGTTCATTTGAAACGATGGTCCCCTTGCACCCTGTGCCAGGCTCACCTTTAGAAGCTGTTCGGTCAGGTGTAAAGGTAATTAGTTATAAATCTCAACTTTCAGCCCGTCATTCCGTCTACCAAGTCTGTTTGTTACAAAGATTTGATTCAGTTGAGTCCAGTTCATCAGGTGTATTCTTTTCATAGACACACAGAGTGTTAAGTTCTGGGAAACAAAGATAAATAAGTCAGAGTACTACTTCATGAGTCCATAATCTCCACGCCCTGGGTTATAATCAGTGTGATTAAATGGTGGAGTGGGGCATATGGGCACAGAGTAGTTACCGGTTACTTCGCCGAGGGTAACACACAGAGGAAGCTTAACCATGGACATGCCTCTTGAGCTATGTCCTGATAGATGAAATTGAACGATACATGAATGCCTCTTACACACTTTCTGGCATAGTAAGCCTAACTTGGTAGGCTGTGGTCATCTGGGTTGTCTTCTGGGCTGTGTTTTCCATTCTTCCTGGGGATCATCGCTTCTTGGGGCATTATTTTGCTACTCTGGTGAAAGTACACTCACTTTCAGCAGATACCACAACTGCCTTCCGTTTTGCAAAAGTAAAAGAGAAGGGCCCAAGTGGCCCAACTATTCTGAATGCAGTTCCCTAATTAACCATTCCTGTGGGTCCCTTCTTGCTGATTCTGACCTTGGAGCTGCCATAATCCACTCCAGCATCTGCTGTGGTCCTCTCCCTCTCTTATTTTAGGCTGTGGTCGGTTTCTTCTAGGTTGTTTGGTTTTTTGTTTTAAGATCTGATTTAATTTGCTTTCTGTCTTCCTAGGATTCCTATAAATATGTAGTCCACTGATAGCACTGATACATTTCTTTTTTTTCCAAGGATGTTATGACATTATTTTTTTGTTGGCCGTAAAGGTGTAATTTAGTATCTTTCTGTAGCTCCATGTGACTTGTGCTAGAAAGAGGTGTATATCTGAGCTCAGTCTGCCTTCATTGGTCCAGTCTCCCTGCTTATGTATTTGTAGGTACTTTTATTGATTTTCCTTACATATCTTTAGAAGAAAAATTAGTCAAATTGACTATTAGTCCTTAGGATGTTTGCTCATAGTATTCCTGTGTTTACTTGTTTTACACATTCAATGAAAAAATATATGACACTTAATATACATTCTCTTGAGAATTCTCACTAATTTTATATCTAAGCATCTACACTGGTTATTCTCAAGACTCAAAGAGTAAAATGATGTAAACCTGTCATTGGGAAAGAGTTTCCAATTCATCTTCAAGTTTTCCTGTATTAATTGAGTGATACAAGTTAGAAAACTTAGGAACATTTAACTTATCTCTCCAGAGATATATTGATCAAGGGTGTCGCATTCTTCAGTGCCTCTCTTTCTTAAAATTTTCTTCCCTTTGGTGTTCTCATTTCCCGCTCACTGACTGTACCTTCTCATGTTCTTGCACCAGACCTCTTTCCTCTGCCTGTGTCTTATGTGTGAAGGTTCTGACCTTGGCCACCTTTTCTTCTTAGTCTGTGTTCATATTCCTGGATTGCAGGGGGAGGGGTAAGTTATTCATTATTTAACAGTCACAAATATGAGTACTTCCTTGGACCCTAAATAAAACCAGTGCCTAGGGGTGCCTGGGTGGCTCAGTTGGTTAAGCGACTGCCTTTGGCTCAGGTCATGATCCCGGAGTCCCAGGTTCGGGCCCCACATCGGGCTCCCTGCTGGGCGGGAAGCCTGCTTCTCCCTCTCTCACTCCCCCTGCTTGTGTTCCCTCTCTGACTGTTTTTCTCTCTGTCAAATAAATAAATAAATAAAATCTTTAAAAAAAAAACAACAACAGACAAACCAGTGCCCAAATCTGCCTTTCAAATCCACCCTTTTATTTCTCTTAAGTACCTCTGCATTCTTCTCTTCTTAGCATTATTACTACTCTTTATTGCCTTATAACCTCTCACTGGAACATTACAAGTAGCCTTGTAACTGCCCTTATTTAGTTTTTCCTTCTCACTGCTTGCTGGGTGACTTACAAGTAAATATGATCACATCTCATCCCCTGTTCAGTACTATGTGGTTCATGAATTCCCCTACTGCTTACATGTTAAAGCCCAGATTCTTTAGCAGCAAGCAACAGCTTTTTTTTTTTTAAGATTTTATTTATTCATTTGACACAGAGAGAGAGATCACAAGTAGGCAGAGAGTAGAGAGAGAGGAGGAAGCTCAGCAGAGAGCCTGATGTGGGCCTCGCTCCCAGGACCCTGAGATCTAAAGATCTGTCAAATAAAAAAATAAAATCTTTAAAAAAAAAAGACATTTGCCACCCCCCATGCCTGTCAGACTATGGACTTGTCAGGATGCCAACTTTAGGGTCACAGGGGGGCGAGTCTGTGAAGCACTTTGAGGGGTTTTCAGGGAGGGGCCTCTCCTGCCTGGACTTAACCCGATGGTTCAAGGGCCCCGGGGGCTAACATTTCTATTGTGTTTGTGAAGCTCAGGTGTCTTGAGTTTGGGCCATGCCAAGAGAAAAATGAAAGATTTGGGGTTTTTCCAGAAAAAAAATAAAATAAAAATAAAAAGCACATTAGCCAAATCAGAATTTCTACTGGAGACATAACTTGGAAATTTCTTACCAGTAGAATATGTACTTCTTTTTTTTCCTTAAAGATTATTTTAGAGAGAGAGAGAGAGAGAGAGAGAGAGAGAGAGAGAGAAAGCAATGGGAGGAGCAGAAGGAGAGGGAAAGAGAGAATCTCAAGCAGACTTCCCGCTGAGCTTAGAGCCCAAAGTAGTAGGGCTGGATCTCAGAACCCTGAGATCATAATTTGAGCAGAAACCCAGAGTCAGACACTCAACTGACTGAGCCACCCAGGCGCCCCAGTGGAATATGTAATTCTTTAGCAGTAATATTCTTATTAAAGTTGATTTCTAAGAAAATAAAAATGAACAAATTATTTTTCTCCTGTCTAATTAAAAAAAAAGTGAGCTGTCTTGATAGCCCTACTTGAGTACATCACTAAACATTGAATCCTTGGTAGCTCTTCTAGAAAACTAATTTTGAACTTGTTCGTGCTGCCAAGAAATACTTTCTCATCTACGAAAAGTGAAAATATATTAAAGAATATGATTGTCAAATATTTAGTAAAAAACCTAAAATTTTATTTTATCTATTAGTTTGTTTTATATCTTATTTAAATTCAAGTTAGTTAACATATAGTGTATTATTAATTTCAGGGGCAGAATTTAATGCCTCATCAGTTGCATATAATACCCAGTGTTCATTACATCAAGTACCACCTTAATGCCCACCACCCATGACCCCATCCTCCCATCCATCTCCCCTCCAGAAACCCTCAGTTTGTTTGCTATAATGAAGAGTCTCTTTGGTTTGCCTCCCTCTCTGTTTTTATCTTATTTTATTTTTCCTCCCCTTCCCCTGTGTTCATCTGTGTTGTTTTTTTAAATTCCCCATGTGAATGAAATCGTATGGTATTTGTCTTTCGCTGACTTATTTCACTTAGCATAATCGATGTTATTGCAAATGGCAAGACTTCATTCTTTTTCGTGGCCAAGTAATTTTCCATTGTATGTGTATATACCACATCTTCTTTATCCATTCATCAGTTGATGGGCATCTGGTTTCTTTCCATACTTTGGCTATTGTGGACATTGCCGCTATAAATACTGGGGGACAGGTGCCCCTTGGAATCATTATGTTTGTACCCTTTGGATAAATACCTAGGAGTGTAATTGCTGAGTCATAGGGTAGCTCTATTTTCAGCTTTTTGAGGAACTTCCATACTGTTTTCCAGAGTGGCTGTACCAGTTTGCATTCCCACCAACAGTGTAAGAGGGTTCCCCTTTCTCTGCATCCTCACCAACATTTGTTTCCTGAGTTGTTAATTTTAGCCATTCTGATGAGTGTGAGGTGTTATCTATCTCATTGTGGTTTTGGTTTGTATTTATTTCCCTGATGCTGAGTGACGGTGAACATTTTTTCATGAGCATTTTTCATTCTTTTAGCCATTTGTATGTCTTCTTTGGAGAAATGTGTATTCATATCTTCTTCCCATTTCTTGATTGGATTATTAGTTTTTTGGGTGTTGAATTTGATGAATTCTTTATAGATTTTGGGTGCTAGCCTGTTATCTGATATGTCATTTGCAAATATCTTCTCTCATTCTGTAGGTTTTAGTTTTGTTTACTATTTCCTTTGCTGTGTATAACAGTTTATTTTGATGCAGTCCCAATAGTTCATTTTTACTTTTGTTTCTCTTGATTCTGGAGACATGTCTAGTAAGAAGTTGCTGTGACCAAGGTCAGATAGGTTGCTGCCTGTGTTCTTATCCAGGATTTTGATGGGTACCTGTCTCACATTTAGATCCTTCATCCATTTGAATTTATTTCTTTGTATGGTATAAGAAGGTGGTCCAGTTTCATTCTTCTGCATGTAGCTGTCTTATTTTCCCAACACCATTTGTTGAAGAGACAGTCTTTCTTCCTTTGTATATTCTTTCCTGATTTGTTGAAGGTTAGTTGACCATATAGCCAAGGGTCCATTTCTGAGTTCTCTATTCTTTTCCATTGATCTATGTGCCTGTTTTTGTGACAGTGCCATACTATCTCGATGACTACAGCTTTATAACACAGCTTGAAGTCCAGAACTGTGATGTGTCCAGCTTCGGTTTTCCTTTTCCACATAACTTTGGCTATTCGGGGTGTTTTCTGGTTCCATACAAATTTTAGGATTGTTTGTTCCAGGTCTGTGAAAAATGCTGGTGTTGTTTTGATAATGTTTGCATTGTAGATCGCTTTGGGTAGTATAGCCAGTTTAACAATAATTTGTTCTTCCAATCCATGAGTGTGGAATGTTTTTCCATTTCTTTGTGCCTTCCTCAGTTTCTTTCAGAAGCATTCTATAGTTTTCAGAGTACAGATATAGTACCTCTTTGATTAGGTGTATTCCTAGGTGTCTTATAGTTTTTGGTGCAATTGTAAATGGGATTGATTCCTTGATTTCTCTTTCTGCTGCTTCATTATTGGTGTATAGAAATGCAGCAGACTTCTGTGGATTGATTTCATATCCTGTGAGTTTCCTGACTTCCTGTATCAGTTCTAGCAGTTTTTGGGGGGGAGTGTAATTTTTAAAAAGTACTACATTTAAAACGCAAAAATCGTCACAGAATATAAACTGGCAAGAAAAAAAAGCACCCAATGTCACTCATATGAATCTACTACTATTAACATTTCAGTATAGGACCTTCCAGTTCCTCTTCTATATGTATTTGTATACATATGTGACCTTGTTAGTAGAGGGGAAAGCCCTCTACCTTAGGAACAAGATTCTCATCTCAGCTATAATTCTAACTCATGGGATCTAGAGAAAGTTATCTGAATCCTCTGTGTGGAAAGAAACTTGACCTTCTTACCTTGAATAGTGATATGAGATTCAAATAAGATAATGAAAAAAGGGGGGAGGGGGGGAAGGCCTCTGGCATTTTCAAAATGCTGCGTAATTTCATTCTTTTCCAGCAGTGCAGTCTTGAAGTTAAAGTATTTGTGGCAGAACCCTTATTGACCACAGCTCAGATCTTAGGAGGCAATCTACTAAAAGTCACATTGGAGGCTGCCTACTCTGTGCCTGAATCTTTCATTCCAATAGGACCTATGCAAAACTACATGGTTGGTCTGCAAGTTCCATCAACCGGAGAGGTAAAGTCCTACAGCCAGATATTTATATAGATTTACACACTCATATGGTCATCTCTTCCTCACCGAATAAGACTTCATTCAAAGCAAGCTATGTTAATGGCTGAGTTTTTTTTAGGTTTAAAAAAATAAAGTTTACGGGCGCCTGGGTGGCTCAGTGGGTTAAAGCCTCTGCCTTCAGCTCAGGTCATGATCTCAGGGTCCTGGGATCAAGGCCCACTTCAGGCTCTCTGCTCAGCAGGGAGCCTGCTTCCTCTGCTCTCTCTGCCTACTTGTGATCTCTCTTTCTGTCAAATAAATAAATAAAATCTTTAAAAAAATAAAGTTTGCTTCTGCTTTATATGTAGATATCTATAGTTTACCTATATATAATAGTATATATTACATATAATTTATGTGAATAAGTACATATTTATGGTGGAAAATTTGTAAAACATTTTTAAGTAGACTATTTTTAATGTGTTTCTATACATTACTTTTATGCATATATCTTGTGGATTTTGTACAGTGTGCTTAATTATACAAAACTTTCTCTTAATTTTAGGTTATTTTCTTAGTCCAAATTTCTTTTTTTTTTAAAGATGTATTTATTTATTTTAGAGATGGGTGGAGAAAGAATGCAGGCGCGTAGGTAGGAGAGGCAGAGGGCAATGGAGAGGGAATTTCAAGCAGAAACCCTGCTGATTACAGAGCCATTGGATCCCATGACCCTGAGATCATGACATGAGCCAAAATCAAGAATCAGATGCTCAACTAACTGAGCCACCCAGTCGCCCCTTGTGGTCAAAATTTCTATGGAGTGATTTTTTGAGGCTCTTCACCAATTACATTCCCACCAGCAATATAAAGACTTCCAATTTCTCCATATCCTTGTCTACATTTATTGGTTTTTTTTGTTTTGTTTTGTGATAATAACCATTCTAATAAGTGTGAAGTGGCTATCTCCTTGTGTTTTAGATTTGCATTTCCCTAATAACTGATGATGTTGAGCATCTTTTCCCACCCTTATATTGCCATTTGTATATTTTCTTTGGGGAAATGCTTATTCAAGTTATTGCCCATTTTTGAATCAGGTTGGTTTTTTTTATTGAGTTTTAAGAGTACTTTATATATTCTAGCTATTAATCCCTTATGAGACATGTGATTTGCAAATATTTTCTCCCATTTTTTACTTTGTTGCAGTATGATTGTTTTTTTTTTTTAGTGAAACATGAAGTATGTCACCCATTTTAATTTTGCTAGAACATGCCCAAAAGGCTTTTCTTTTTTTTTTACTTTAAATTTATTTTATTTTTTCAGTGTTCCAAGATTCATTGTTTATGCCCCACACCCAGTGCTCCATATGCAATACGTGCCCTCAGTACCCACCACCAGGCTCTCCTATCCCCCCCCCTTCCCTCCAAGACCCTCAGTTTGTTTCTGAGTCCAAAGTCTCTCATGTTTCATTTCTCTCTCCAAATTATCCTACTTCCCATTTCCTTTCCTTCTCCTACTGTCCTCTATATTACCTCTTATGCACCGCAAGTAAGTGAAACCATGTGATACTTGACTTTCTCTACTTGGCTGCACAAAATTTTTTAATTTTAATGAAGTCCAATTTTTCTATTTCTTTCTTTTTTTGTCTGTGTCTTTGGTATCATAACCAAGTCATTGCTTAATCCAATGCCATGAAGTTTCCCCCCTGAGTTTTCTTCTAAGAGTTTTATAGTTTTAGCTCTTATGTTTAGGCCTTTGATTCATTTTGAGTTAATTTTTATATGTAGTAAAACTTGATTTTTTTTACATGTGGATAATTATTTTTCTGCACCATTTATCAAAAAGACTGTTCTTTCTCCATTGAGTGTTCTTGGCATGCTTTATTTTGACAATTTTTACCAGAATTCTTGTTTTTATGGAGGAGCAGATTTTCAGAGGTTTTTACTCTGCCATTCCAGAATGCCTCTCCTCTATAAGAGTTTTTTTAAAGCTAACCTAAACAACTAGAATTGTTGAATTATAGGATATGACATTTTTAAATTTACTGGAGACTGCAAAATTGCTTTCCATAGTTATACAAATTTATATTTCCATCAACTATGTATAAGAATACCATTCCCTTCACAGTATTGCCAATGCTTGTTATTTTCAGACAGATTTTTGCCAATCTGTGGTTTAAAATGATATCTCATTGTTTTAATGTTTATTGCAATTTTTATTAAGGATAAGTTTTTGTTTAAATGGTGGATTATCTAATTTCCCTTTCTATAACTTTCCCATTTATATCTTTATCAATTTTATATTGCAAGTATATTTTAGATAAATTATAGGTAGGAAAGTGCCTATATTGTTAACCCTTTGTCAGATTTAAGTTTGTTTTTAAAAAGGTAATTTTAAAAAAGGTATATCATAATTCTTATATAGATATAAAATGACATAAAGGATTTAAACCAAAAAGGGTTCAAAGGACAATCGGAAGAAATAACCCATATATAAGCAATCAGGAATGTTGAAATGAATTTGCTAAGAATTTTAAACTCATCATCAGCCTCAGGGCAATAATCAATTACATCTCCACTGGACAAAATATATTTACATTTCTATGGACAATAATACTTTGCATTATTATCAAATTTTTATAAATTAAATAATTATAAAATAGCACAAAGACAATGAAGGGTACAGACCCCTCTGTAGAATCAGATAATCATAGAAGGAAGGGTCTGTTGGATAACACCCAACATTGAACATTTGAAAAGATACTTCAGTAATCTTTTTTGTTCATTTTGAAGCTTTTCAAAATTTCCTGATGTATGATAATTTATTCTGTAGAAAGACTATCCCATTTTGTTCAAGAATGGAACTCTGAAGCTTGGAGGTGAAAGAGAACCTGTTCCCAGGCCCAAAAAGTGGCCAATTGCTAACATTCTGGCTCCAGGAGCTAATAACATTCCTGATGCTTTCATCACTGGTGGGCCCTATGAGGAAGAAGAAGGAGAACTCAACCGCCCTGAGGTGAGAGAATTATGAAATTTTTGGTGATAAACTAAGTGTACAAGACAGATGCCAAAGCATTTTTTAAATCACTCTAATTTATATATATTTGTTTTTGTTAAAACAATTATCTAATCTGATGAAAATGTCTCCTGACTTCTTAAGTTCAACAAACAAAATAATTTATTAAATTCAAATTTACTATTTTAAACTTATTTATTTATTCATTTTTTAAACATTTTAAAAAATATTTTATTTGTTAGAGAGGGAGGACATGAGCACGGTGAGGGGTAGGGTTGAAGGAGAGGGACAAGAAGACTCCCCACTGAACAGGGAGCCCTACTCCCTGCAGGATCCAAGGACCCTGGGATCATGACCTGAGCCAAAGGCAGATGCTTAACCAGCTGAACCATCCAGGTGCCACAGATTTATGTATTTTTCAGTAGGTAATAATATGGTCATAGGTCATGAATATAGAAGCAAATATATTTACTCAAAGGAAAAAAGGAAGACTCACAAACAAAAACATTTGAGTCAATTTCCTTGCAAAGAGTACAAAGGAGGAAGATTTCAGAAAGACTGACTCACAGACATTAGCATAGTAAATATGCTAACACTATTTTTCTCTAGGAAGTCTATATTTATAGGTAGTATTCAAAATCCTGTTATTTTCAGAACTAGAACCCATCAGGAAGACATTTTTTTTTAGTCTCAGGGTGTAAAATGTTTATTTATTTGTTTATCTTTATTTTATTTTTAAGTGTTTTTCACTGAGTATATAAAGTGCTTAATCATATTGAAATCAGGGGAAAATATCAGTTTTGCTTTGTATACACACATATATACATACATGTATTCTTTTCCTATTGGTTGATTGGTTGTTTTTTACTGAAATGGTGGCATACTCACTGATTCTCAACTTGCTTTTTAGTGTATCTTGGTGATTTTTCTACATTGCTACCTAAAGAACGTTCTTATTCTTTTTCTTTCTTTGCACTTGCTGTATGACAGAACATTGTATATGGACATAATTAAATTCACTTACCAGTCTCCTGTTGATGGATGTTTAGGTTGTTGAAATTATTCTTTTCTTTTTATTTCTCCCTCCCTTCTTCCTTCCTTCTCTCTTTCCTCCTTCCTTCCCTCATTCTTTCTTCATTTCTTCTTTCATTCTTTCTACATTCTGTACTTGTCAAGAGCAGAGGAAATGCTGCAAGCACACTTGCAAATATTTCTTGAATGAGTCAATAATCATTAGTGGAAACAGTCAATAAAATAATTTGTAAAATGAAGATGGTTGAATTATTTTAAGTATCTGGCTAAATATTTTAAGTAGTTGAAATAAGTCAGGCAATATTTGAGGAACATTGTGGAGTGTCTTCTCTCATCATTATGATTAGTGAAAATGCATCCTGTTCTTTGATTTATATTTTTATTTAGATGAGATATTTTATTTTACACATTTGGATTTTATATTACATTTTGGGTTATTTATTTTTTTCTATTTCAGGTTTTTATTTAAATTCTAGTTAGTTAACATACAGTGTAATATTAGTTTCAGGAGTAGAATTTAGTGTTTCATTACTCACATACAACACCCGGTACTCATCACAACAAGAATACCCCTTAATACCCATCACCCATCTAGCCCATCCCCTGCCCACCTCCCCTCTAATAACCCTCAGTTTGTTCTCATATTTAAGAGCCCCTTATGTTTTGCCCTCCACCTCTTTTTTCTTTTCCCCTATGTTCATCTGTTTCTTAAATTCCACATTTGAATGAAATCATACGATATTTGCTTTCTCTGACTGACTTATTTCACTTAGCATAATATACTGTAGCTCCATCCACATCATTGCAAATGGCAAGATTTCATTCTTTTTGATACCTGAGTAATAATCCACTACATATATATATTAGTCTAGATCATTAGCTTTCAACCCTCATTGCTCATTTGAATCACCTGGAAAGCTTTTAAAACAGTAACAATAGCCAAGCCCTAACTGAGATCAATTACATAAGAATTTACTTTTAAATATAACTGTCCTAGTAGTGATTTTTTTAAAAGCTCCCAGATAATTCTAATATGCATCCAGGGTTGAGAAATGGATGATGTAAGTTATTTGAGTGAATATTTGGAACTTAGTATTAGACTGATGTAAGAATGTAAATAATTTATTTTATGTACTTTATTAACAGTAAAGTACACTAAAATTTAAAATGTGGTAGTAGTTACAGTAGTAGTCATACTTATCATAGTAATAGTAGTAGTAGTAAAGTGTTGTGATCAAATCCATTAAAAGAATGCCCCACAGACTGAGCAGGATGAAGCCACGGTACACTGAGAAAACAAAAGTTTCTTACTATTTTACAGGACAGGGAATTTAGGAACCACGCAGAGTGCATAAAGAAAAGGATTATGTGGGACTTGGAAAGTCGCTGCTACCTTGATCCTCCTGCAGTGGTCAGGTAGGAAGAGCAAGGGAATATGTCTAATCACCAAAGACTGTAGGTGGGAAGAAATGTTACTTTTGTTAATTTTATCTATATTTGAATTAAGGTGATCTGAGAATCTCTTCTATCATATTTGCTAATAATAGAGGCTTTGGTGATGGTAGCTTAACCAAGATAGGTTCTGATTTCTTTTCATATAAAACAAGTCCAGAGCTGCTATGTATGGTATCTCTACGGTGTTATCAGGTATCCAGGCTCCATCTTTCTTTTTGTTCTACCTTCTTTAACGTGCGCCTTCCGTCCACAGGGTTGTTTCATGGTCTGAGATGGCTGTTGGAGCTCCATCCTGCACATTCACATTCCGCACACAAAGTTGGAAGAGGGGGCAATGTTTGCGGATAAAAAAGGACACATGCTGGCTGTATTAGCCCTCCTTATAGACCCTTCCTAGAATCTGCAACCTCAGTTTATATCTCAACAGCCATCTCTAGATTCACAAGAGGCTGGAAATTATATTTTTGATAGACAACTTGTTACTCAGACTAAATCAGGAGTTCTTGGATACTAAAGAAGAACAGGGCACTTGATATTGTTTGGGTAACTACCAGTCTCTGTTATAGTGACCTGGGAATTAAGGAGAGGATGAGAAGTAGAGGATAATTAATACATGTATAATTTGAATGAGCAACTCTGGTTTTCTTTTTCAATTCATAGACTATTTTTAAGAACAGCGTTAGAAGGTGTTGGGTGGCTCAGTTGGTTAAGCAACTGCCTTTGGTTCTGGTCATGATCCTGGAGTCCTGGGATCAAGTTCCACATCAGGCTCCTGGATCCTCAGAGAGTCTACTTCTCCCTCTGACCTTCTCCCCTCTCATGCTGTCTCTCTCTCTCCCAAGTAAATAAATAAAATCTTAAAAAGAAAAAAGAACACTGTTAGAATTACAGAAAAATTGAGCAGAAAATCCCTATGTACCTCAGGTTCCCCACATGAATGTGGTATATAATATAAATATACATTGTTGGGTTTGACTTACTGATATTTTGTTAAGGATACATTGTTGCTATTATTGAACAGTTATTTATTTGATCAGTGAAAAATAAGAAAAATTTGAAAATTTATTTTACCTTAATATTGTTCTCTGATTCTCTTCTTTTCTTAAAGCAGATCCAAGTTTCTGACCCATATCATTTTCTTTTTCTCTGAAAACTTTTAGCATTTCTTGCAAGGCTACAAATTCCCTCCATTTCTATTTGATTGAGGAAGTCTTTATTTCTCCTTCACTTTTGAAGGATGAGTACCTGGTTACAGAATTCTAGGTTAGTGGGGTTTTTTTCCCCAAAAACTTTGAAAATTTCCCTCCATTCTTTTCTGTCTTGCATGGTTTCTTTTTTTAAAAAATAATTTATTTTATTTTTTCAGTGTTCCAAGATTCACTGTTTATGCCCCACACCCAGTGCTCCATACAATTTGTGCCCCCAATACCCACCACCAGGTTCACTGATCCTGCCAACCCCTCCCTTACAAAATGCTAAGTTTGTTTCTCAGAGTCCACATTCTCTCATGGTTCGTCTCCCTCTCTGATTTACCCCAGTTCACATTTCCTTTCCTTCTCCTACTGCCCTCCATGCTACTCCTTATGCTCCCCAAGTAAATGAAACCATATGATACTTGACTTTCTCTGCTTGGCTTATTTCACCCAGCATAATCTCCTCCAGTCCCATCCATGTTGGTATAAAACTTTTGTATTCATCCTTTCTGATGTAGGTGTAATATTCTATTGTATATATGGACCATATCTTCTTTATCCATTTGTCTGTTGAAGGGCACCTTGGCTCTTTCCGTAGTTTGGCGATTGTGGCCATTGCTGCTGTGAACATTAGGGTACATATGGCCCTTCTTTTCACTACCTCTGTATCTTTGAGGCAAATATCCAGTAGTGCAATTGCAGGGTCATAGGGTAGCTCTATTTTTAATTTAAAAATTTTTTTAATTTTTTAAGGAATCTCCACACTGTTTTCCAAAGCGGCTGCACCAACTTGCATTCCCACCAACAGTATATGAGGGTTCCCCTTTCTCCACAGCCTCTCTAACACTTGTTGTTTCCTGTCTTGTTAATTTTGGCCATTCTGACTGGTGTAAGGTGGTATCTTAATGTGGTTTTGATTTGAACTTCCCTGATAGCTAGTGATGATGAACATTTTTTTCATGTGTCTGCTAGCCAGTTGTATGCCTTCTATGGAGAAGTGTCTGTTCATGTCTTCTGCCCATTTTTTGATGTGATCATAATTTTTTTGGATGTTGAGTTTGAGTAGTTCTATATAGATCTTGTATATTAGCCCTTTATCTGTAGTGTCATTTGCGAATATCTTCTCCCATTCCATGGGTTGTCTTTTTGTTTTGTTGACTGTTTCCTTTGCTGTGCAGAAACCTTTTATTTTGATGAAGTCCCAAAAGTTTATTTTTGGTTTTGTTTCCTTTGCCTTTGGAGATGTGTCTTGAAAGAAGTTGCTGAGTCTGATGTCAAAGAGGATACTGCCTATGTTCTCCTCTAGGATTTTTATAGATTCCTCCCCCACATTGAGGTCTTTCATCCATTTTGAGTTTATCTTTTTGTATGGTATAAGAGAATGATCACGTTTCATTTTTTCTATACAAGCTGTCCAATTTTCCCAGCACCATTTATTGAAGAGACTGTCTTTTTTCCACTGGATATTCTTTTCCTGCTTTGTCGAAAATTATTTGACCATAGAGTTGAGGGTGCATATCTGGACTCTCTACTCTGTTCCATTGGTCTACGTATCTGTTTTTTGTGCCGGTACCATGCTGTCTTGGTGATCACAGCTTTGTAATAAAGCTTGAAATTAGACAATGTGATGCCCGTAGCTTTGTTTTTCTTTTTCAGCATTTCCTTAGCAATTTGGGGTCTTTTCTGGTTCCATATAAATTTTAGGATCGTTTGTTCCAATGCTTTGAAAAATGTTTGTGAAATTTTGATCAGGATGTCATTGAAAGTATAGATTTCTCTGGGCAGTATAGACATATTTTTTAAATTATATTTTAGTATTTTTTTAAGATTTTATTTATTTATTTGAGAGAGAGAAACACAGTGAGAGAGGGAACACAAGCAAGGGGAGTGAGAGAGGGAGAAGCAGGCTTCCGGCCAAGCAGGCAGCCCGATGTGGGCCTTGATCCCAGGTCTCTGGGATCATGACCTGAGCCGTAGGCAGTCGCTTGACCAACTGAGCCACCCAGGCGCCCCTAGACATTTTAATAATATTTATTCTTCCAGTCCATGAGCACGGGATGCTTTTCCATTGTTTTGTGTATTCTTCAATTTCTTTCGTGAGTGGTTTGTAGTTCTTCAAGTACAGATCCTTTACTTCTTTGGTTAAGTTTATTCCAAGATACCTTATGGTTTTTGGTGGTATAGTAAACGGAATCGATTCTCTAATTTCCCTTCCTATATTTTCATTGTTAGTGTATAAATATGCAACTGATTTCTCTGCATTGATTTTGTGTTCTGCCACATTTCTAATTGTTGTATAGTTCTAGTAGTTTGGGGGTAGAGTCTTTTGGGTTGTCCATATAAAGTATCATGTCATCTGTTAAGAGAGAGCATTTACTTTTTCTTTGCCAATTTGAATGCCTTGTATTTCTGTTTCTTGTCTTATTGGCTTGCATAGTTTCTGAAGAGAAATCCAATGTAATTCTTATCTTTGTTTTTCTGTAGGTAAGGTGAGATTTTCCTCCTCTGTCTTCTTTAAAGATTTTCTCTTTTCGATTTTCTGCAGTTTGAATATGATATACCTAGGTGTAGATTTTTTTGGTGTTTATGATGCTTAGTGTTCTCTGAGCTTCTGGTATCTGTGGTTTGGGGTCTGTCATTAATTTAGTAAAATTCTCAGTCATTATGACTTCATGTATTTCTTTCATTCCTTTTTTCTCTTTTTTTCTTCTGTTATTCCTATTATGCCTTTTGTAATTGTTCCACAGTTCTTGGATATGATTTTTTCATTTTTTTCTCCTTACAATTTTAATTTGGGAAGTTTTTATTGACATATCTTCGAACTCACTGATCCTTTACTTAGCCATGCTCCATCTACTAACTCCATAAAATTAATTATTCATTTTTGTTATCGTGTTTTTAATTTCTAACACTTCTCTTTTATTCTTAAGGTTTCCCTCTCTCACCTTACCTTTCCATCTCCCTGATACATTATCTGCAGGTTGTCTGTTTTTCCATTAGCATTCTTAACATATTAATCATAGTTATTTTAAATTCCCTATATGATCATTACAAAATATGTGTCATATCTGAGTCTAGTTCTTATGTTGTGTCTCTTCTGAATTTTTTCTTGCTTTTTGTATTCCTTGTAATTTTTTATTGAAAGCTGGACATTATGCATTAGGTAATAAGAAGTGAGGTAATTAGGGTTTTGAGTGTGAAGTTTTCTGTTTATCAGGTTAGGAGCTGGGCTGTGTTTAATGTTTGCTGTATCTGTAGTTGCTAGAGGCTTTAATGTTTTGTTTTTGTTTTTGTTTTTTGTTTTTTGTTTTTGGGGTTTTTTTGCTCTTATCCTCTTGTGTTTGGGTTTGCCTACGAACTTTTCCTAGGTAGGGTCTGTGTTTTGCAGCCTCTCTGTTATAAGCCACCGTCACTATACCGGAACCCTGTTGATATGCTGGGAAGGTGTTGGGAATGGGAAGTGTTTTACAATCCTGCAGTTGAATCTTAGTACTTTACTGGTTTGATTCCCTGGACTGTGACCTTCCGAAGGTTTAACCGCATTTTTTACTTCTTCTTATGTGAGACACAAAGGCTAGACAGAGCTGGAGTTGTCTAAGTGCCCTTCCCCTGGGTCAGATAAGGCTCTGGTAAAGTAGTTTCTCTTAGGGACCAGGCATTTGTTACAGATAACGCTCCAGGCATATTTTGAAATGGTTCCTTTCCTTTCTTCCTGCCCAAGAGGATTTTTCTGATATCTTCACCATGAATATTTGATAGGGCCCCTTGACTTAAAACCAAAAAACTATGGGGATCCCCTAAAACTGGGCTTCCAGGAGTCTATAACTCTGGCTAATCTAGCCTCCAGCAATTTTTCAAAATTACCATTAAAATGTTTCCACCAGTTACTGGCTCTGTGCTTTCTCCCACCTGTAAGCTGATCTCAGCTGTGATTCTCTATACTTTCCTGTATCTCCAAGTTTCAGGATGGTGATTTGCCCCACGAACTTAGTTCTTAGATGGATGTAAGAAAAGTCATTGATTTTTCAGTTTTACCAGCTTTTTTTTTCTTCTTAGAACAGAAGTAATAGCTTCTAAGTGCTTCATGTGTCAGATCTGACACTGTAAGTCCTACATTATTTTCACAGGAGAAATAAACATTTTATACTATTTGCATACATGTCTGATTATTTGTTTAGAATAAGTCATTAGAAGTAGAATTTCTGGGTCAAAGATTATGACCATTTTAAGGCTTTTGCGTCATATTGCCAAATTGCTGTCAAAAATGTAGAGTTTGCCTCTGCTAGCAGTCCAGTTAGAATTATTTTTGGAATTTTATAGACTTGGAAAGGTTTTAAAAACCCACCTAATAAAGATATTTATATATGTGTGTGTATTCTGTTACTTATTCATTTTGAGAGAGGGAGTGAAAAAGAGTACAGTGGTGGGAGTGGGGAGGGGCAGAGGGAGAGGGAGAAGAGAGAGTCTCCCAAGCATGCTCCACATTGAGCCCTGAGCCCCTACGCAGGTCTCAGTCTCATAGGGATCAATCCCATGAGCCCAAGATCAGGACCTGAGCCAAAACCAAGAGTCGTCAATTGCTTAACTGACTACAGCACCCAGGCACCCCTCCACTAATTTTTATAGGAGAGGAATACTTCCCTTTAAATTATACTAACCTCATTTTTGTCTATAATGCTAATGGACTGATTTTTTATTTGCAGTTTTCAGAAGCGAATTGCTGATTGTCGGTTTTGGCCTGTAGAGATCACGAGAGTTCCTCTGACTACTGCACCCAAAGGGAAAGCTGCAAAAATTGATAAGGTTAATTTGTTTGCTTAAAAATATTTGTGTAAGAGGGGCGCCTGGGTGGCTCAGTTGGTTAAGCGACTGCCTTCGGCTCAGGTCATGATCCCAGAGACCTGAGATCCAGTCCCACATCGGGCTCCCTGCTCGGCGGGAAGCCTGCTTCTCCCTCTCACTCCCCCTGCTTGTGTTCCCTCTCTGGCTGTGTTTCTCTCTGTCAGATAAATAAAATCTTTTTAAAAAAATATTTATGTAAGAAGTGTCTGGTTAGACCCAACCTTTTATTCTGTTTCTAATTCTGATACCAAAGGAGTATGTGAACTGATGTGGCTGCTTTCTAGAATGACCAACTTAACCTGATTTGCCAAGTAGTTTCCTGGTGTTAGCACTGAAAATCTCACGTACCTGGAAACTCTCCTGTCCCTGGAAAATCAGGATAACTGGTCACTCTAGCTCCCCATTGTCCACTAAAAATTGTTTAGACTTTATTCCCAGACATCCTATTTCTCTTTACCTCTTTATTATAGTTTTACCATCAATAAAACCACACAAAGTAGCCAACTAGGTCACAGTAGTTAAATACTGGCAATATCGTTCAACCTAATGCATCTTCCTGAATTTCTTTTGGACATCCTACTTAAAATGTTTTAGCCTGATACTTAGAGTAATAAAAATCAGTAATGTACATTATTTTGAAAAGGTCTAGCTTTGTGAGCCTATAATATGTTCTCTATCATTTTCTTTGTGCATGTCTGGTCTTTTTTGCTTGTGCATAAACTTGTTGAGGGTAGGAATCCTGTCGTAGACTGCTTTGTATCCTCCACAGCATCTAGCATGATTCGTGGTATATAGGAGATACCTAACAAGTACTTAAATTATTTTATTGATTTTTAAAATAGAGTTTTTTGCGTAATAAAAATACTACTGCTTGGTGGCACCTGCGTGGGTCAGTTGGTTAAGCATCTGCCTTCCACTCAGTTCATGATCCCGGAGACCCGATATCAAGCCCTGCATTGGGCTCCCTGCTCAGCGGGAAGACTTCTCCTTCTCCCTCTCTCACTCCCCCTGCTTGTGTTCCCTCTCTAGCTGTGTTTCTCTCTGTCAAATAAATAAATAAAATCTTAAAAAAATACTACTGTTAATAATCACTTCTCCCTTGTAATATATAATGTACATTGGCTAACTTTCCCTAACAACACAATGTTATTACATGAACACAGCACTTTTTAATCTAATGTCTAATTGTTATAATATGTGAGATCAAAGAGATTACTTTTTTTTTTAAAAGATGTGGGGCTCAATACTGGGTCTCCAGGATCATGACCTGAGCCGAAAGCAGTCACTTAACCAACTGAGCCACCCAGGCACCCCCAAGGAGATTACTTTTAATCTTGTGGGGATTAAAAGTGTTTTCTGTCACTAAATTGATTTTTTCCCTATTAAAGTTTTCTATAGCAAACCATACAAATAAAAATTATACGGTTATATTAATTAACATGTTATTAATCTTTGTAATGGGGGTTTAGATGAAGTTAGAAATGGCAAGTATATGATGGAAGACTATCATTCATTCTTGTCATCCATGGCAGATATTACTGATTTATCAAAACGTTCTTTCTTTCTGAACTCAGATAAGGATACAGAATCTTCAGTGCTCTGAAACAAATCTTACAAATCTTACAGTGCTCTGAAACAAATCCACCAGTCTATTAGAATTTAGGCATAAGTTAAAGTCTGTTTGTCATCACTGATCTGGATGATTTATAAGGTCCCTTTCATTCATAAAAAATCTATAAACTAAAGCTAAAAGCCACAGCTTCTGAATCTTTTACATTTTTGTTGTTTTTGTTTTATAAAGCTTCACTTTTTTCTTAGAAGCAACATGGTGAAATTGACTTTTTGGTTGAATATATATATTACCAATTAATTTGAGTATGTGTTGATCTAACTGCTTTTGCTATTCATTAAGATGTGTTGATCTAACTGCTTTTGCTATTCATTAACACTGTTTATATGCATTATTTCAGTGATCATGGTATTATTAAACCCATTTTGAATATAAAGAAATGTAAATCCAAAATATCTATGTAACTGGCCCAAAGCCAATAATTAAGTAGCATAGCTAGTTCCTAAAGCCAGGCCTCTGAATGACTCAGTGAGAGCTCCATACCTTATGTTACATTGCTCTATAGCACTAACAGCTGTCTGGTTTTATTCCTTTAGGCTGATGATGAAACTCAGCCTTCATTTCATGGCGTGGCTTATGTTAATATGGTCCCATTGCTGTATCCAGGTGTGAAGAGGATTCGGGGAGCTTTTCATGTTTATCCCTATCTAGACAGTACAGTCTATGAAAAGGTAAGAAAAAATTGTATAAAGGTATTATCCTAATTTATCCTTTATTTATGTGGTTATTTACGTCTTTAGCATACACATCTTTGCAGTCGAAATTTGGAACCAGTTGCTATACTAGGGTGTTAGATATAGCATCTTTCAGTTATTCTGTCATTGAACCTTAAAAATTGTAGGGTAATGAAAAGCTAAAAACTGGAAACAACCAAAGTCTCCATCAACAGGTGAACAGAAAAACAAATTTTATTGTAAATCTATATAATGAAATACTACTCAGTAGTAAAAAAGGAATGGGCTATTGATACCTGCAGCATGGATGAATCTCAAATACATTATGCTAAATGAAAGAAGCCAGATAAAGAGAGTACATAATGTATGATTCCCGTTAAATAGAATTCTAGGAAAATAGTCTGTAGTGACATTAAGCAGACCAGTGGTTGCTTGGGAACGGGAATATAGCAAGGGATAGATTGTAAAAGAATGTGAGGTAAGTATTAAGGATGAGGGAAATGTTGCTTATTTTGACTGAGGTGATAGTTTCACATGTATATACATGTGACAAAATTAATCAAATTGTATAATTTAAATATGTAGTTTATTATATTTCAGTTTTACTCAGTAAAGTCAGATACACAATCTTCAGAATAATGAAAGAAGTGTAATGGGCGCCTGGGTGGCTCGCTTGGCTGGGTGACCAACTGCCTTTAGCTCAGGTCATGATCCCATGGTCCTGAGATCGTGCCCCACATCAGGCTTCCTGCTCAGTGGGGAGCCTGCTTCTCCCTCTCCTACCACCCCAGCTTGTATTCCCTCTCTCGCTGTCTCTTTCTCTGTCAAATAAATAAAATCTTTTTTTAATTCTTTATTTTATTTTTTCAGTGTTCCAAGATTCATTATTTATGCCCCACACCCAGTGCTCCATGCAATATGTGCCCTAAATACCCACCACCAAAATAAAATCTTTAAAAAAAAAAAAAGAAAGAAGTCTATTATGTTAAGAATGCAAAAACTTAAATCCTTGAACTGATTAATGAGCTGCAATATGGTTCTTTCCATTTTCAGGTGTTAAAATATTAAAATCATCTATGTATCTTTTTACCTATCTATTTATATATCTACACATAGAGAATATATATATATATGTATATATTTTTCCCCCAAACAAAAAGTCAGTTTTACTATGTTGTTTCTTTCTTTTTTTTTTTAAATCTTTTTTTTTTTAAGATTTTATTTATTTGACAGAGAGAAACACAGCCAGAGAGGGAACACAAGCAGGGGGAGTGAGAGAGGGAGAAACAGGCTTCCTGCCGAGCAGGGAGCCCGATGTGGGACTCGATCCTGGGTCTCCGGGATCATGACCTGAGCCGAAGGCAGTTGCTTAACCAACTGAGCCACCCAGGTGCCCTACTATGTTGTTTCTTAGGAGAAAGTGAGTCTTTATAAAACACAACAATAATAACAAAAACATATTACTGTTTCACTGTTATTAGGTGAAAATTTTTCAATAATAGAGTCATGAGAGACCTATCATCTATTTAAAAACCAATTGAGTAGTAGATTCTTTCTATATAAGTATCCTTTAATCAGAAAAATAATTTTTTTGTCAATATGTATTAAGAAGCTTAGAATACTTAAATCTTTTCCTATGGTATTCCTACTTGTATGAATCTATTTTAAGGAGTTGTAAGTAGAATTTATATTTATAAGTAGAATTGTGTCCAGATTTTACTACATGAGGATTTAGGCATCTCAGGGAAACAGTATATCGTAATTGAATGGTTATAGGCTTTGATGTTAGTCAGCCTCTAGTTTGAATTCTGGAACTGCCATTCACTAGCTAGGTGACTTCGGGTAACTAAGTTTCTCTCATATTTAGTTTATTATCTGTCCATAAAATGAAAACAATGCTTGTTTCCTAGAATTATTTTACATATTAAATGAGATAAAATATCTAAAGTGCTAGGGATATAGTCGACACAGACATTTTTATCTATTATTTTTATTATATCCATATGGTTGGAGAATATTGTGCATACATTAAAAATTATCCTTATGAAAAATTTAAAAACATAAAAAGATGCACGAGATAGTCTATTAAATTAAAAATAAGGATATAAAGTTACATTCAAAATGATCACAACCTTTAAAAATGTATAATCATAATTTTAAAAATATATAGAAAATATTAGGACATCTTTCTGTCTCTGAGTATGTAATGTAGACATTACATTAATGGATACATTATACTATATTACAATACATTACATTAATAAATACATTAATCTACATATTCAAGAAGTTCAGAGAATCCCCAGTAGGATAATCATATAATGATCTACAATATAGACATTATAATGAACTGTTAAAAGACTAAGAGAAAAATCATGAATTCAACAGGAGAAAAACAATTATTTGGTTATAGGGGAGCGCCAGTGTAGTTAACAGCTGATTTTTCTTCGGAAAGAGTAGAATCCAGAAGGCAGTAGAATAACATATTCAAAGTGCTGAATGAAAACTCTGGCAATCAAAAATGAAGGCGAGGGGTGCCTGGGTGGCTCAGTTGGTTAAGCAACTGCCTTCGGCTCAGGTCATGATCCCAGAGACTGCAGATCGAGTCCCACATCGGGCTCCCTGCTCAGCGGGAAGCCTGCTTCTCCCTCTCTCACTCCCCCTGCTATGTTCCCTCTCTGGCTGTGTTTCTCTCTGTCAAATAAATAAAATCTTAAAAAAAAAGATTTAAAAATAAAAATGAAGGTGAAGTAAAGACATCCCAGGATAAACAAATATTGAAAGAATTTGTTACTAACGCATTTGTCTTGCAAGAAACACAAAAGAAAGTTCTTCAGCTTGAAAGGATATGGCACCAATTGCTAATGTGAAACCACCAAAAGAAAGAAAGAGCACTAGAAATGGTTAAATTTAAGTTAATATAAAAGGTTTTAGGGGCACCTGGGTGGCTCAGTTGGTTAAGCGACGGCTTTCGGCTCAGGTCATGATCCTGGAGACCTGGGATGGAGCCCCACATCAGGCTTCCTGCTCGGTGGGAGGCCTGCTTCTCCCTCTCTCGGTCCTTCTGCTTGTGTTCCCTCTCTCTCTGTTTTCTCTCTGTCAAATAAATAAATAAAATCTTTAAAAAAAAAGATTTTAGAAATATATTTTTGGGGCGCCTGGGTGGCTCAGTTGGTTAAGCGACTGCTGTCGGCTCAGGTCATGATCCTGGAGACCCGGGATCAAGTCCCACATCAGGCTCCCTGCTCAGCGGGAAGCCTGCTTCTCCCTCTCTCACTCCCCCTGCTTGTATTCCCTCTCTCACTGTGTTTCTCTCTGTCAAATAAATAAAATCTTAAAATATATATATATATATTTTTTAAACTTTTAATTTCTTTGAAAGACATTATATAAAGCATTAATTATATTGTTGGGTTTATAACATATATAGATTTAATTTATATGATAGTGATGGCATAAAGGAGAGGATAGTATGGAATTACAGTGCACTAAAGACTCTACATTATACCAGAATTAAGTTTGTATCAATGTGATATAGATCGTGATTACTTAGGATGGCTAGGAAAATCATGTGTGTGTGTGTGTGTGTGTGTTTGTGTGTGTGTGTGTGTGTGTACATATACATATACACAAGTACATATGTGTATATAAATATATATAAACAAAGGAATTAAATGAGAGGACCACAAATATTTAACATAAGGGAAGGCAGTTAATGAAAGAGCAGAGGAACAAAAAAAGACAAGATACATATAGGGCAAATAGCAAAATGGCAAACATACATGTAACTTTATATGTAGGTAGTGTTAAACACCCCAATGAAAGGATAGGGATTACTAGACTGAATCTTAAAAAATCAAGATTCAATAATATGCTGTCTAAAAATGGGCACACTTATATTCAAATACACATAAATTATAGTAAAAGGATGGAAAAGATATACCATGCAAATGCAAATTGTGACAGAACTGAGTGGCTCTATTTATATCACACAAGAGAGACTTCAAGGAAGCATTGCTAACAACATAGAGTAGAATGTTAGAATGATTAAAGGGTCAATTATTTAGGAAGATAGAATTTATAAATTTATATATAATCAATATATAAATTATAATTGTATACATACCTAACAATAGAACCTCACAGTACTTGAAGCAAAATCCAACAGAATTGAAAGGAGAAACAAATAATCTGATGGTAACATTTAGAAATTTCAATATTCAGATCTCAATACCTGGTAGAAAATCAATGTTAGGGGCGCCTGGGTGGCTCAGTTGGTTAGGCAACTGCCTTTGGCTCAGGTCATGATCCCGGAGACCCGGGATGGAGTCCCGCATCGGACTCCCTGCTCGGCAGGAGGCCTGCTTCTCCCTCTCTCACTCCCCCTGCTTGTGTTCCCTCTCTGGCTGTGTTTCTCTCTGTCAAATAAATAAAATCTTAAAAAAGAAAAGAAAAGAAAAGAAAGGAAAAGAAAAGAAAATCAATGTTAAACACTAACTTACCATACAATCCAGAAAATCATTTTTAAGAACTTACCCAAGAGAACTGAAAACCTGCACTTACACAAATACATGTATGTGAATATTTATAGTATATCAGTGAAACTATCACCATAATCAAGATAATGTAAATATCCATTACCTGTCCCCCCACCAAAATTTTCTTGTGTCCCCTGTTATCCTCTCATGCCTTTGACCACTATTCTCCTCTTTGTTTTTTGGTCTGGCTTCTTTCATTCAGCATAAATTGTATTTAGATTTCATCCATGTTCTTTAATTTAAAAATTGTTATGAGATTCTTTTTGCAGTCATTTACCTAAAGTTTGAATTTTCTCATACAAAGTTTTTAGTTTGAACTTTAAACTTGCCTTATTTTTCCAATTATAGTTGATAGGCAGTAGTAATTAGATAATATTTCTTATACAGAAATAAATTCTATCACTTAAAGTTAATCTGAAATTGTGTATCAAAGATTAAAAGGTTACTGGGAATAAGAGTTATAAAACACCGAAATCAGGCAAGTTGAAAAGTTTCCTCATAACAATTTAAGATTTTATTTATTTATTTGAGAGAGAGAGAGAGCTTGCACAAGCGGGGGGTGGGGGGACAGCAGGCAGAGAGAGAAGCAGGCTCCCTGCTGAGCAAAGAGCCAGATACCCCAGGACTCTGGGATCATGACCCACGTTGAAGCCAGATACTTAGCTGTCTGAGCCATCTAAGTGTCCCACCTCATAGTAATTTAAATAATAGGGTGGGCAGCTAACTTTCTATGATGGTTTTACCTGTTCAACAAGTATGGCAATTAATAAAGTTTTTCATTTCCCCTATCTCCCTCTGATTCTACAATGTTGAGATTATCTAGAAAACTAAATGGTGTGAAAGAATAATGTGAGTTTCTTTCAAATTTGTCTCATTTTTCTGTGATTCACGCATTCTTTTGTTGTTTCTTTTCAGACCAAATGTTTATTTAGCTTGTTCCGGGATACTGGCCATAATTTGACTCAGAATAATAAAGCAGGAGGAATTAATTCTCCGTTGTCTAAACCCGTTATTTCTAAGAACCTGAAAGAAGAGAAAACAGTCAAAGAAAAGGATATGGAAGGAAGGCTTAGGCCTGGGGATTTGGTAGGTTTTTTAGAAGGTGATAATTTTGCTAGTTTTGTTACATTCCAGAGGCTTGCACTGATTTCTTATTTGGCGAAGTGCATCAGTTTAGTTTGCATTTTGTTGCAACATAATGATCATTTTTCCTGACATTGGAAGACCATGTAAGAATTCAGTGTTTAAGGTATATTCATTTTCTTTCAGCAAGCACCTAGTATAAAATCTCAGAGCTCAGATACTCCTTTGGAAGTTGAACCCTCCCTAAGCCACAATCCAGAAGGACAGGTAACTATGCATAAAGAGTTGGAAAATTAAGTATGATATTGTGAAAAATGCTCATTATCTTAATTACCACCCCATATTTGCCATGACTAGTTTATGATTGGGTAAATTTCTTTGTCTTGTTGAGATTCTCTAAAATGAGCAGGTAGTACTTTAAGATCCTTTCTAACATTACAAGTTTATGTCTTTCATTAATCTTAGTATATTATGCACTGGGAGGAATGCAAAGATTTATGATCTGCAGCATTTACTCACCTGCGTTCAGGAGATTTGACAGTATGTGGTGGATGAAACAGATTGGTATATAACTAGCCATAATACCGAATTTTGATGAATGCTGTAGTAGAGGTACAAATAAAAGGGCTGTGAGGACTCAAAGAAGACAGATTAATCACTCCTAGAATGGAGAAGTCTCAGAAGGCTACGTGGAAGAGGTAGCATATGAAGAGCACATTTTGCCAGATGGAGATGAAGGGGTAGGCATTTTAGGGCCAGAGAATAACTTGAGTCAAGGCACAAAGAAGGTAGCAGAATTTGGAGTATATCAATTAATTTAGCATATGGAGTAGAGAAATGAAAAGAAAGGAGATATTCTAGAAGGAGATGAGAAAGGAGAGGATGCGCTGAGTTGTAGTAAGGCTTCTTGAAAGCCTTTCTAAAAAATTTGGGCTTCATTATGTAGGTGATGAGGGACTCTTGAGCCTCATCTTGGACACTCTTGGACATTCACTCATTTTTAAGTCATGTGGAAATAATACCTTATATGTCTTTTAGGGCAGAACTCTTGCAAAGATCTGAGAGAGAATGAAGTTGGGTTGGGGCTTCATGTATCAGTTTTTAGGTCTTTATTATAGCACAGATGAGTATTAGTGCCAGTTTGATTTAGGGAATAGGTTGTAAAGAAAGTCAGAAACTTGAAGAGGCAAGATCTGGAATTGGGAAGTTTGAGGGTGCTGAGGAAAAAAAGCTAGAGATAACTCAGGTTTCAAAAGAAAAGTCAAAGGAGAGGTCAATATAAGGAAGATGGTAAGTTCAATTTGGGACATGTTGTATTTAGGATGCTGGAAAAATTCTAGGTAAAAATGGCCGTCAGGTTGCAGTTGGTAGATGGTGATGTGGATGCTGTGAGTGGGAATATCAAAACGTTATGTGAATATTTCCATAGGACTTGGAAGGTGTGGTGGCAGAAAGAATAACATTCACTGAAAATAGTTGCAAGAGAAGTATTGAACAAGTTAAACAGCCCTTCAGCTAAGATAGAACTTTACAAGAATAAAACTGAAAATACTTTTCTGCAAGAGATAACCACTGCTACTATTTTCTTTCCAGTTATTTTTCTATATTAAAAATATTTTGACAGTTAAGATCATGCTATATACATATAGTTGTACATGCAGTTTTCTTACCTGTATTATGAATGTTATATCACTAAAATTTGTTCATATATTTGTTTTTAATGGAAAGAATAAATGAGAGAAAACTATCTTTACAGCAATATGTAGAAGCAGGGACATACATTGTGTTGGAGATTCAGCTGGACAGAGCCTTGGTTCCAAAGCGAATGCCAGAGGAGCTAGCCAAAAGGTGTGTAGCCATGGTTCTTATACTTGTTTTGCAAAAACATTTTAGGTATAAATAAAGTGATCAGATTGTCCCCATAAATATAATTTTCCTAGGCTAAGTAGCAGAAGTTTTTCTTGTGTTTTCTCCTCAGATGAAATTTCTTTTATTACTGTTGTTTTCTTATTACAAAAGCAGTGTATGCTCATTATAAAAAAATCAAGATTTTGAGAAAACTGAGATCAGCAAGTATATAAAAACACTCAGATTTCTACTCACCCAGTGATAACCACTATTAAAAAACTGGTACTTACTCTTCTGGAGTTATTGTGAAGTTTCTATATTACACATACTTACCACAAACATACACATCCATGTCACATATAAATAAGTGTAATTTTTCAAGGTTTTTTATATTGTACCATAGTACTTTGATTGTGTTTCTAGAAAATTACCCATTTCATCTTGGTTATCCAATTTGTTGACGTACAATTGTTCATGATATTCTCTTATTATTCTTTTTATCTCTGTAAAATGGGGAGTAGTGTCCCTGCAGATCCAGAGAGGAGGCTGGATTTCACCACCTTGAGATCATGACCTGAGCCAAAATCAAGAGTCAGATGTTCAACAGACTGAGCCACTCAGGCGCCTCGTCACAGATTATATTTTTATACATTTTGTGCCTATTAACAAAGATACCTAACTACTATTTTATTCATTTGCCTTCAAAAAACAAGTAAACAGGAGTTACAAACCAAAAGTACAGTAATACTGACTTTCATATTGACCTTTACCAGTGATATTTCTTCAGTTACCTTCCAGTTACTAATTTGTATCCTTTCATTTCAGCCTGAAGGGCTCCCTTTAGCATTTCTCATAGATTACATCTTACTAATAGACTCTTAGTTTTTGTTTATTTTGTTAATTTTTTCCTCATTCTTGAAGGGTAATTTGCTGTATATAGAATTTTTGGTTGACACTTTTTTTTCTTCAGAACTTTAAATATGTTACCCTTGTACCTTCTGGCCTCCATGGCTTGTGTTATTATTATTGACATTATTGAAATTATCTCTTTATCTTCTGTGACAAGTCACTCCCTCACTGCTTCTTGAGTTTTTCCCTTGTCTTTGACTTCTGACCGCTTGACAACAATGTGTTTTAATATAGATCTCTTCAAGTTTATTCTGCTTGGAAATTGTTATGCTTCTTGGATATATAGGTTCATGTCTTTCTGCCCCCTCTGCCTCTCTCTTCTTCTTCTGGGATTCTCATAAGGCATATGTTGGTCATACAAATTGTGTATGTTGATGGTGTCCCACATATTTTAGGTCCTGTTTACTGTTTTTTTTTTTTTTGTTATTGTTGTTTTTCTTTCTGTTCCTCAGGCTAGGCAATTTCAATGATCCTATCTTCAAGTTTGCTCATGCTTTTTTCTGCCTGACCAAACCTGTTGAACCCTCTAGTAATTTCCTTTTGGTTATTGTACTTTTCAACTAATAGACTTTCTATTTGGTTCTTTAAAAAATGTCTATCTCTTTACTGATATTCTCTTCTTATTTTGTTTATACATCATTTTCCTGATTATTCTTTTTTTTTTTTAATTTCCTGATTATTCTTAGCCCTTTGTGTTTTCCTTTAACTCTTTGAGCAAAGTAAGTTGCTTTATTTCACAACTCTTTGTAGCAAGTCCAGTGTCTGGGCTTCTTCAGGGACAATATCAGTTTATTTTTTTTTCTTCTGAAATAGTCATATTTTTATGTTTTTTATACATTTTGTGATTTTGTTGTTGTTGGAAACTGGACAGTTTGCAATTATAAAGTGGGGAGTTTGGAAATCAGATTTTTCCTTTCCCCAGGGTTTGCTGTTCTGTTTTTTTTTTTTTAAGATTTTATTTATTTGACAGAGAAAAACACAGCCAGAGAGGGAACACAAGCAGGGGGAGTGAGAGAGGGAGAAGCAGGCTTCCCTGCCGAGCAGGGAGCCCGATGTGGGACTAGATCCCGGGTCTCCAGGAGCCAAAGGCAGGCACTTAATGACTGAGCCACCCAGGTGCCCCTATTTATTTAAATTTTAAAAAGATTTTATTTATTCATTTCAGAGAGTGAGAGAGAGAGTACATGAGGGTGGGAGTGTCAGAGGGAGAAGCAAACTTCCTGCAGATCCAAATGTCGGACTCGATCCCAGGACCCCAAGATCATGACCTGAGCCGAAGGCAGATGCTTAACAAACTAGCCACCCAGGTGCCCCTATTTATTTATTTTCGAAATAGAGACAGAGAGAAAGCCCAGGAGGAGGGTCAAAGGGAGAGGGAGAGAGAATCTCCAGTTGACCCCCTGCTTAGTGCAGAGCCTGATGCAGGGCTCCATCCCACCTCCATGGGATCAAGTCCTGAGCCACCCAGGTGCCCCATTCTTAGACTTTTTAATTAGATATGGTTATTACCTGTGAGTTTTTCTTTGACTGTGGGAAGGTAGAAGGTAGATTTCTCCTCCAAGCTAGCCCAAGTGGCAATATTATAGAGCAAAGGCAAATTAGAATGGCAGTGTTAGAATATTGGACCTAATATTCATAAAAGATGATTTACCTTTCATTCCTGGCTGAGACATATATGTACCTAACTGCTGCATCTATGTCAATGTGTATATTTAATGCATTCTTAAACATGAAGAGAAGCTCAATTACTTTTATAATAAAAGAAATACAAATTTAAAACGACCCTGAAATACCCTTTTTTAATTGCAGAAGATAAAAAAAGCTTAATAACTCATTAAGTGGTTGATGAGCACATTAGAAATAGGTCCCGTCATTCAAATTACTGAAAGTATAAATTGGTAAAAATCCTGGGGAGGACAATGTCATAATAGCTATTAAAATCATAAGCATGTGTCTTTTAACCTAGTAACTCACTTCCAGTAACTTCTTTACAGATAAATGTTCTTAGCAACACCATTAGTGACTACTACATTTTTAAATCCAATAGTCTATTTTCAGGGTCATTGTGACCTGTTATTAGTGTTTAATGATTCAGTCCTCCTTGAAGCACTTTCTTCACCAGGTTCTTAGAATACCATACTCTCTTGGTTTTATTCCTCCTCCTCTGGCCTTCTTTATCTCTCTAGCCTCTAAATGTTGGGATCTGTCAAAGCTTGTCCTTGGTCCCTTTTCAGTCTACATTTACTTTTCTGGTTTTTATCTAGTCTCATGGCTCTAACTACCTTCTTTTTTTTTTTTAATTGTTACTAAAAAAATTTTTTTTCCAGTGTTCCAAGATTTATTCCCCATTCCCCACACCCAGTGCTCCACGCTTTAGGTGTCCCCAGTACCCACCACCAGGCTCTCCCATCCCTCCACCCCCCTCCCTCCAAGTCCCTCAGTTTGTTTCTGTGTCCAAAGTCTCTGTTGTTTCGTTTCCCTCCCTAGATTACCCTAGTTCCCATTTACTTTCCTTCTATATGCTGTTGGCTTCCAAATTTATATATGGACCATGGGCCTCTCTCCTGAACTCTGGATTCATACATCTAATTCTCACAAACTCTCTGGTCAGAGTCATTGTATTCTCTCCCCTGGTCTCCCTACATCTGCTATTCTACTCTTCAGTTTATTCTTTTTATAAAGTAACAGCCTTATTGAGATATAATTCATATACCATTCACTTCACCCATTTAAACAGTACTATTCAGTGGATTTTAGTATTGCTCAGCGTTGTACAGCCTTCACCACAATCAAGTTTATAACATTTTTCTTACCCCTAAAAGAAACCGCATATATATTAGCAGTAAATCTATACTTCCTCCCAACCCTCATGCCAACCCCGGACCCTGAACCCCCCCAGCCCTAGGCAACCACGTATCTACTTTTTGTCTGTATAGATTTTCCAGCTTTGGATGTTTCATATAAGTGGAATCATATAATATGTGGTCTTTGTGACTGGCTTCTTTCATTTACCATAATGGTGTCAAGGTATATACATACTGTAGCATGTATTGGTACTTCATTTCTTTGTTGTTGAATAATATTTCACTGTATGGGTATACTACATTTTCTCCCATTCTTCAGGTGATGATATTTGGACAATTTATTCTTAATACAGCCTTCTATACTGATTGTGTTAAATGAAAGTCAACTCATGTTACTAACTCCTCTGTTCAGAAACTGCTAGTGACTCCCTGGCACACTCTGAGTAAAAGCCTAAGTCCTTACAATGGCCTACAAGTGCCTGCATATTCTGTATGCACTTTGCTCTCACTTTTTCTATCCAGCCATACTTGGCTTCCTGCTGTTCTTCACATATGCAGGGCACACTGTTGCAGCAAGGCCTTTACACTTTCTGTTCCCTTTGCCTGTACTTTCCTTATTGTAGATATCTATCTGCACAACTTGTTTCCTCACTTCCCTGAGGTCTTTACTCAAGTGTTACCATCTCGGGAAGTGTTTTGATGAAATGTGTTTCCCTGCTTCATCATCCCAACATAGTCCATCTGCCTTCCTGCATTTTTTTTCTCCATGGAACATATCACTAAAATAGTGATAGACAATAATAATTGTCTTTCTTTTCCCACTAGAATATAAACTCCATGAGGGCAAGAATTTTTGTCTAATTTGTTTAATGCTGTATTCCCAACACTTACAAAAGTGCCCGGTGGATGGTAGACACTCAGTATATATTTTGAATCAGTGAATAAATAACATTGTATCTGGAGAGGAAATTGGGTGGCTGGACAACAAGACTGTCAACAAGATCGATGACAAGGAGATGATTTAGCATATATTGTTTCATACCTCTTAAGTTTTGAATCATAAAATATATTACCTATTAAGATAAGTAAAACTAAAATTATAAATAATGAGCAGATGTATATAATTATGTGGGACCTATTAAAGAAAAATTGAATTTATGTATTTGATTGTAAACTTTAAGGCAGTACTATATATTTCAGCAGGAATCTGAAAGTATAAGGAGGAAAAGCTAAGAATTTAATTTCCTCTAGTTTTTGTAAGTTCTCTAGAAAATGGAAAGTAGAAGTTTTGGCATATGTAGGTTAACAGTAACAAAATATATTTTCTTAATCAGCATGTCTAATATCATCATTGTAATTTAAAGCTGTCATAAATTATATGTATCAAGAGGACACTTTTTATCCTAGATGGAGAGGAAAGAAAAGTGTTCACTTGCCTGTACCATTTAGATTTCCAAAACTTCATTCTTTCAGACTCTATGGAGGCACTTAAATCATAACACCCATCTCTTGCCAACTTCTGAGTCAAGCAGTCTCTTGAGTGCAACAGCAGTTTTTTAGAAAAAGTGTAAGAGTAAAACCAGGGCTCATATTAGCCAAAAGTACTACTTTGCGACTTTCTGAGTAGCTGCTTCCTGGCTTCTTTCCTGTCTAATCTATAGCCGTATACTGTTCTATGGTTCACATCTCGGCTTTTACACGAGAGAATTTCAGTGCTCAAGTGTGATGTGGGAACAAAACTTAGATCTCTCCCTACAGGCCCTTTGGAAGTAGGTATAAGAGAACATAAATCTGCAGATAATGAAGTTTGCTTTTGTTTTTGTCATTTTTTTTCTGGTACAGGGTCAAGGAAATGATTCCTCCAAGACCGCCTCTTACCCGTCGGACAGGAGGAGCTCAGAAGGCAAGTGCCAAAGCCAAGGTGAAACTATAAGTAGTAAGGTGTTGAGTGTACCCACAGGAAAATAAGGCATGGATTCTTCAATATGTACCTTCACATATTTCTCTTCCTAGTTCTGTCTGTGACCAGTGACATACAATGAATAGTGTATAGGGTTTTATCTTTGGCTGGTAGTCTCTGAGCTGAAAAGTAAAGGGTAATTTATACCTAAAGAATTATTAAATATAAAACCAATCCAGTTTCAGACTTTCATTATACATCTTGATCTCTTTGTGGCCTCTTCACTGGACGTTCTGTGTTTTCCTAGGCGGTGAGTGACTACCACATGCAGATCAAGAATATTTCTAGAGCTATTCTGGATGAGTATCATAGGATGTTTGGAAAACAAGCGGCCAAACTGGGAAGTGACATGGATAGTGAAACTGTGGAGGAACAGAAGTGCCTGCTCAATTATGAATTGAACTGCTCTGGGAAATACTTTGCTTTCAAAGAACAACTCAAGGTAAATATGTATTTGTTGAATGGTTTTTATGAAGCTTCTTCTCTACATTCCTAATTACTAGTTTTTCTCTGGTCATGTTCAGTGATGCTTCCACCATTCTTGCTGTTGGTGCCAAGAGTTATGTTCTGTCTGATAGAATATGAGAAGCTCCACTTGTGCAAAGCCTTGGATTGGTTCAGTATTCATTCCAAGTGTGAACTTTTAAGAAACTAAGTCTTTACTTGAGGCTAGGCCAGATTTCAAGCCAGGTTTCATGTTGCTGTGGCAAGTAGAAACGCTGTACCTGGTACTGATTCCATGACTAATTCTCTGTCTACCATTACCTACCTTTCCATAGTCCACAGAATCGCTAGTATTTGAGAAATATTTTTTTTATTTTTTAATAATAACTTATTTTATATTTTCAGTGTTCCAAGCTTTATTGTTTATGCACTACACCCAGTGCTCCATGCAATACAGGCACACCAGCAGGCTCACCCATCCCCTTACCCTCTTCCCTTCCAAAACCCTTAGTTTGTTTCTGAGCTCTCTTTTCTCTCTCTCAAAGTCTCTCTTGCTTCATCTCCCTCTCTGATTTACCCCAGTTCACATTTCCTTTCCTTCTCCTAATGTCCTCCATGTTACTCCTTATGCTCCACAAGTAAGTGAAACCATATGATACTTGACTTTCTCTGCTTGGCTTATTTCACCCAGCATAATCTCCTCCAATCCCATCCATGTTGCTACAAAACTTTTGTATTCATCCTTTCTGATGTAGGTGTAATATTCCATTGTATATATGGACCATATCTTCTTGATCTGTTTGTCTGTTGAAGGACACCTTGGCTCTTTCCATAGTTTGGCAATTGTGGCCACTGCTGCTGTGAACATTAGGGTACATATGGCCCTTTTCACCACCTCTGTATCTTTGGGGTAAATACCCAGTAGTGCAATTGCAGGGTCATAGGGTAGCTCTATTTTCAATTTTTTAAGGAATCGCTACACTGTTTTCCAAAGTGGCTGCACCAACTTGCATTCCCACCAAAAGTATAAGAGCGTTCCCCTTTCTCCACAGCCTCTCCAACATTTGTTTCCTGTTCTGTTAATTATGGCCATTCTAACTGGTGTAAGGTGGTATCTCAATGTAGTTTTGATTTGAATTTCCCTGAAAGGCTAATGCTGATGAATGTTTTTTCATGTGTCTGTTAGCCATTGTCTGTTAGCCATTTGTATGTCTTCTATGGAGAAGTGTCTGTTTATGTCTTCTGCCCATTTTTTGATGTGATCATCTTTTTTTGGGTGTTGAGTTTGAGTTCTTTATAAATCTTGAGAAATATTTATTTAATAATAATTTTCTGCAAAATAATGATTAATATTTATTGAGTGTGGTACACCAAATTTTTAAATGCTTTGTATTTTGCTAATTTAATCCTAACAACCCTAATTTTACAGTTGGAGAAATGCAATATTAATTGGTTAAGTAATTTCCCCAAGGTCATAGAACTAGTAAAGAGTATAGAGGAGACGCAAATTCAGGCAGGCTTCTTGCTCCAGAATTCACATTCTTAACTGCTACACTGGATTGCCTCTCTGTGCACATTTACTCTGTATCCTATAGTGTATTTAACAGATACAAAGAAAGCACATGGAAGTAATAAGGTGAAAAACAACTGACACCTATGGAGGCAAGGAGCTCTTCTTCGTAGGTGGCATAGTCACAACTTAGTTTGATTTCTGGTTCTGCCTTTACTAGCTGAATCATCAAATGACTTTACCTCTCTGAGCTTTCATTTCTTTGTGTAATGATGAGGAATAATACTAATATTATCACATGGGGTCATTATGAGAACTAAATACTATGATGCATGGAAAGTGCTTACTACAAAGCCTGGCTATAATGTTAGCTGAGAGGGGGAAAACTGTCATGGCTATAGCAATATGTTATTTATACAGCATTTTAAGCCTTATCACATACTTGTTATCTTTCTTTGGCTTCTCAATCATCTTCTGAAGTAAGATAATAAGACCAGAGGTACACATCCATATAACGAATGAGGAAATGAGGTAGTAACTTTAATTTTTGAGGTTGTATAGTGACAGAATTAGAACTAGAATTCCATTCTCTATTTGATAGTCAGGCCTTTTCCTCTTGTATCGTGTGGTCACCATGAGAAATTGTAATGCATAAACCTAATGCTGAGGTCTTCTTTAGCTTTATGACTTTCTTCACATGATAAGAGTTGTGCATTGACCACATTAGAGATGATGTCAAGAAAAGAAGTCATGTAGAGTATGTTGACTGGGGGAAGATCAGAGATCTGACATTCTAGCAGTTACCAAAGGAGAAATCAATCACTTTCTGAAGTTCCGATGAGCCTTAGACCAGAAGCTGAAGAGAGGCCTATGTTGTCGGTATGGTGCTCGACTCTATAATCAAATAGATGATCTATGTCACTTACAGCATGCTGTAGTAAAGATTGTGAGAGAGAAGTATTTGAAGACAACGTCATTTGAAAGCCAGGAGGAACTGCAGACGTTTATTAGTGAGCTCTATGTGTACTTGGTGGATCAGATGCATGTGGCCTTAAACCAGGTAGGTGCTCAAGAACTAAGAGACCTTCCTTTTCTCCATAGGATATCAGGGTATCTGAATGAGTCCTTCCTTCCTTGCCCCGTTTCTTCATTCAGCAAACATTTATGTGTCTACTCTGTTGCACTGACGAAGGTGAATAAGAAACTGCCTAAATTATAAAACTAATCTTGGGAAGAATGAGGGAGAATAATTCAACTTCCTGGCATAATAACTTTCATAACTGTCATAAATGTGATGGATAAAAGAAATATATAAAATCAGCTAATTAAATCATAAAACAAAAGTCATCATTTTATTTATTCTGTGAATGTGTACAGTTCTCAGTTTGCTTTCCATGACTGGCAATCAAAACTAAGAAACATTATGAGCAGGGTTCCTGGGTGGCTCAGTCATTAAGTGTCTGCCTTTGGCTCAGGTCATGATCCCAGACTCCTGGGATTGATCCCTACATAGGGCTCCCTGCTCGGCAGGAGGCCTGCTTCTCCCTCTCTCACTCCACCTGCTTGTGGTCCCTCTCTAGCTGTGTTTCTGTCTGTCAAATAAATAAATAAAATCTTAAAAAAAAAGAGAGAGAGTCTGTTAAAAAAAAAAGAACATTATGAGCTTTCAGATATTATACCTGAATTACAATGACACTTAAAACATACCTTTTCTTTTTTTCTTTTTTCTTTTTTTTTTTTTTTTAGAAGA
>PITA01013028.1:9368-26601 GCA_004023965.1 Spilogale gracilis
CCCTCCAAGTCCCTCAGTTTGTTTCTGTGTCCAAAGTCTCTGTTGTTTCGTTTCTCTCCCTGGATTACCCTAGTTCCCATTTACTTTCCTTCTCCCACTGTCCTCCAGGTTACCCCTCATGCACCGCAAGTAAGTGAAACCATGCGATACTTGACTTTCTCTACTTGGCTTATTTCACTCAGCATAATCTCTTCCAGTCCGGTCCATGTTGCTACAAAAGTTGGATATTCATCCTTTCTGATGGAGGCATAGTATTCCATTGTATATATGTACCACATCTTCTTTATCCATTCATCCGTTGATGGGCACCTTGGCTCTTTCCACAGTTTGGTGATTGTGGCCATTGCTGCGATGAACATTGGGGTACACATGGCCCTTCTTTTCACTACATCTGTATCTTTGGGGTAAATGCCCAGTAGTGCAATTGCAGGGTCATTGGGTAGCTCTATTTTCAATTTTTTAAGGAATCTTCACACTGTTTTCCAAAGCGGCTGCACCAGTTTACATTCCCACCAACAGTGTAAGAGGGTTCCCCTTTCTCCGCAGCCTCTCCAACACTTGTTGTTTTCTGTCTTGTTAATTTTGGCCATTCTGAATGGTGTAAGGTGGTATCTTAGAGTGGTTTTGATTTTAATTTCCCTGATAGCTAGTGACGCTGAACATTTTTTCATGTGTCTGTTAGCCGTTTGTATATCTTCTACGGAGAAGTGCCTCTTCATGTCTCTTGCCCATTTTTTGATGTGTTCATCTTCTTTTTTGGTGTTGAGTTTGAGTAGTTCTTTATAGATCTTGGATACCAGCCCTTTGTCAGTAGTGTCATTTGCAAATATCTTCTCCCATTCTGTGGGTTGCCTCTTTGTTTTGTTGACTGTTTCCTTTGCTGTACAGAAGCTTTTTATTTTGATGAAGTCCCAGAAGTTCATTTTCGCTTTTGTCTTCTTTGCCTTTGGAGACGTGTGTTGAAAGAAGTTGCTGTGGCTGATGTCAAAGAGGTTACTGCCTATGTTCTCTTCCAGGATTTTGACGGATTCCTGCCTCACGTTGAGGTCTTTCATCCATTTTGAGTATGCCTTTGTGTGTGGTGTAAGAGAATGGTCAAACAATCCTAACATTTATATGGAACCAAAAAAGACCCCGAATCGCTAAGGAATTGCTGAAAAAGAAAAGCAAAGCTGGGGGCATCTCATTACCTGACTTCAGGCTTTATTACAAAGCTGTGATTACCAAGACAGCATGGTACTGGCACAAAAACAGAGAAACAGACCAATGGAACAGAGTGGAGAGCCCACATATGGACCCACAAATCTATGGGCAAATCATCTTTGACAAAGCAGGAAAAAATATCCAGTGGAAAGAAGACTGTCTCTTCAATAAATGGTGCTGGGAAATTTGGACAGCTACGTATAGAACACGTTTACATTCTTATTTGCACATTTATTCTTATCTGGATAAAATGACAATGTAGAAAAACTCATCTCAAAAAAAATAACAGGGGTGCCTGGGTGGCTCAGTTGGTTAAGCCACTGACTTCAGCTCAGGTCATGATCCTGGAGTCCTGGGATCAGATCCCACAACAACCTCCTAGCTCCACGGAGAGGCTGCTTCTCCCTCTGACTCCAGGGAACACAGAGAACTGCCTTCAAAATCAATAAAAATAGGTCCACACCCCATCACCTAAGAGTAAAACTTGAAAGTCTCAGAGACAAAGAGAAAATCCCAAAAGCAGCTCAGGACAAGAGGTCTGTAACCTACGGTGATAGGAATATTAGACTGGCAGCAGACCTAGCCACAGAGACCTGGAAGGTCAGAAAGGACTGGCATGATATATTCAGAGAACTAAACAAGTAAAATATGCAACCAAGAACACTATATCCAGCGATGCTGTCACTGAAAATACAAGGAGAAATAAAAAGCTTCTAGGACAAACAAAAACTAAAAGAATCTGCAAACACCAAAGCATCCCTATAGGAAATACTGAAAGGGATCCTCTAAGCAGAGAGCCTAAAAGTAACAGACCAGAAAGGAACAGAGACAATATATAGTAAAAAAGTTATTTTACAGAAAATACAATGGCAATACTAAAACCAACAGGAGAAGAGAAATAATAAAGTTCAGAGCAGAAATCAATGAAATAGAAACCAAAAGAACAGCAGAACAGATAAACAAAACTAGGAGCTGGTTCACTGAAAGAATTAAGACTGGAAAACCCCTGGCCAGACTCATCAAAAACAAAAGACAAAGGACCCAAATTAACAAAATCATGAATGAAAGAGGAGAGATTACAACCAACAAAGAAATACAATTATAAGAACATACTATGAGCATATATACACCAGCAAATTTGACAATCTGGAAGAAATGGATGCCCTAGAGACAAATAAACTGCACAAAACTGAATCAGGAAAAAAAAAGAAAGTCTGAACAGACCCATAACCAGTAAGGAGAGGGAAGCGGTAATCAAAAATCTCCCAACAAAAAAGATCCCACAGCGAAACAGCTTCACAGAGGAATTCTACCAAATATTAAAAGAAGACTTAATACTTATTCTCCTGAAACTGTTCCAAAAAACAGAAATGTAAGGAACACTTCCAAACTCATTTTATGAGGCCAACCTTATCTGAACCCCAAAACCAGACAAAGACCCCCCAAAAAGGAGAATTACAGACCAATATTCCTGATGAACATGGATGCAAAAATTCTCACCAAAATACTAACTAAGAGGATCCAACAGTACATTCAAAGGATTATTCATCACGACCAAGTGGGATTTATTCCTGGGCTGCAAGGTAGGTTCAAGTTCCACAAATCAATTGATGTGATACAATACGTTAATAAAAGAAAGAACAAGAACCATATGATACTCTCAATAGATGCTGAAAAATCATCTGGCAAAGTACAGCATCCTTTTTGATCAAAATTCTTCAGACTGTAGGGATAGAGGATACATATCTCAATATCATAAAAGCCATTTATGAAAAATCCACAGCAAAGATCATTCTCAATGGGGAAAAACTGAGAGCTTTTTCCCTAAGGTCAGGAACATGGCAGCGCTGTCCATGATCACCACTACTATTGAACATATTACTAGAAGTCCTAGACTCAGCAGTCAGAAAACAAAAGGAAATAAAAGACATCCAAACCAGCAAAGAAGTCAAACTCTCACTCTTTGCACATGATATGATACTTTCTGTGGAAAACCCAAAAGACTCCACTCCAAAACTGCAGGAACTCACATAGGAATTTAGTAAAGTGTCAAGATATAAAATCAAGAATAGAAATCAGTTGTATTTCTATATACCCAACAAGACAGAAGAAAGAGAAATTAAGGAGTCAATCCCATTTACTATTGTACCCCAAACCATAAGATACCTAAGAATAAATCTAGCTAAAGAGGCAAAAATCTGTACTCAGAAAACTAGAGAGTACTCATGAAAGAAATTGAGAAAGACACAAGAAATGGAAAAGCATTCCAAGCTCATGGATTGGAAGAACAAATATTGTGAAAATGTCTATGCTATCTAGAGCAATAAACATGTTTAACACAATCCCTGTCAAAATACCTGTCAAAATTTTTTCAAAGAAATGGAACAAATAATCCTAAAATTTATATGGAACCAGAAAAGACCCTGAATAGCCAGAGGAATGTTGGAAAAAGAAAAACAAAGCTGGGGCATCACAACTCCAGACTTCAAACTGTACTACAAAGCTGTAATCATCAAGATAGTAGGATACTGGCACAAACACAGACACATACATCAGTGGAACAGAATACAGAGTCCAGAAATGGACCCTCAACTGTATGGTCAACTAATCTTTGACAAAGTAGTAAAGAAAGTCCAATGGAAAAAAGACAGTCTCTTCAGGTGTTGGGGAAATTGGACAGCAAAAGAATGAAACTGGACCATTTCCTTACACCACACACAAAAATTGACTCAAAAGGGATGAAAGGCCTCAATGTGAGACAGGACTCCATCAAAATTCTAGAGGAGAACACAGGCAGCAACCTCTTCAACCTCAACCACAGCAAATTCTTCCTAGAAACATCGCCAATGGCAAGGGAAGCAAGGGCAAACATGAACTAATGGAACTTCATCAAGATTGAAAGCTTTTGCACAGCAAAGGAAACAGTCAACAAAACCAAAAGACAACTGAAAGAATAGGAGAAGATATTTGCAAATGACATGCCAAAATTTATAAAGAACTCAACACCCAAAGAACAAACAATCCAATTAAGAAATGGGCAGAAGACATGAACAGAGATTTCTCTAAAAAAGACATCCAAATGGCCAACAGACACATTAAAAAGTGCCCAATGTGATTCAGAATCAGGGAAATACAAATCAAAACCACAGTGAGATACCACCTCACACTAGTCAGAATGGCTAAAATCAACCAGTTGGGAAACAACAGGTATTGTTGAGGATGTGGAGAAAGGGGAACCCTCCTCGTTGGTGGGAGTGCAAGCTGGTGCAGCCACTCTGGAAAACAGTATGGAGCTTCCTCAAAAAGTTGAAAATAGAGCTACTCTATGGCCCATCAATCACACTAATGGGTATTTACCCTAAAGATACAAATGTAGTGACCTAAAGGGGCAGGTGTACCCCAATATTTACCGCAGCAATGTCCACAATAGCCAAACCATGGAAAGAGGCTAGATGTCCATCAATAGATGAATGGATAAAGAAGATGTGGTATACACACACACACATATTCACACACTGGAATACTATGCAGCCATCAAAAAGGAAATTTTGCCATTTCTAAGGACATGGCTAGAACTAGAGGGTATTATGCTAAACAAAATAAGTCAGAGAAAGACAATTATCACAGGATCTCTCTAATATGAGGAATAAGGAATTTGAGAGGTCACTGGGGAAAGGGAGAGAAAAATGAAACAAGATGGGACCAGGGAGGGAGACAAACCATAAGAGACTCTTAATCTCGGGAAACAAACTGAGGGTTGCTGGGCAGGTGGGAAGAAGAAGGACAGGGTGGCTGAATAATGGACACTGGGTAGGGTGCATCCTACAGTGAGTGCTGTGAATTGTGTAAGACTGATGATTCACAGACCTGTACCCCTGAAACAAATAATATATTATATGTTAATTTACAAAAAAAGAACCTTTTTAAATAATTATTTTAAAATAAATTTTATTTTAAAAATGTATATATAAGTATGAAAGTTCGAAATGTCACCCAGTGGGGCATAACTTTATTTCCTATACTCCATAATGAGCAAAGCCTCATTGGTGTTTACTATATTTCTCTAGAGCTCCAGATTTCTTACTATGAATTTCCAGATGAAGTCACCTAAACAAATCTATAGCACCAAACTGGTGAAATCCTAAAAGTGCTGGGACACCTAGGTGACTCAGTTGGTTAAGCCTCTGACTCTTGATTTCAGCTCACATCCTGACCTCGGGGTCTTGAGATGGAGCCATGTTTCAGGCTCAGTGCTCAGCAGGGAGTCTGTTAGAGATTCTTTCTCCCTTTCCCTCTCTTGCTCCCCCTTGTCAGAGACAGTGGTGATCCGCCCCTCCCGCCACGCCGTAATCAATACCAATATACTTAATAGTTTATATGTAATATACTTAATAGTTTAAATGTAGTTACTTAAAGTTTCCACGACCACCCATTCACCTTTTTCTGTGTGACCACTCTGCCATGCACAGCCAGAGGAGAAAACAGTCCATTGAGATAAGATAAGACAGAACCAACTATTTGCCTAAAGCTAGACTGATGTGACTGCCAGTGGACCAAGGTCTGTTTACGCCTACAATTAGGGATGCTCTGTCCTAAGTTTATGGCACCTGAACGGCGCCGATATCTTGAAGAATTTATTATTGGAAACATGAATGAAGTCTGTGTAAACTCTTACAAATCTCTTTTATCATATACCCTTCCCTCGATTACTGGAAACATGAATGAAGTCTGTGTAAACTCTTACAAATCTCTTTTATCATATACCCTTCCCTCGAGATGATCTGTAACCAAAAAGCTTTAAATAAAGAACCCTGAAGACAGTTTTCAGGAGATCTCCACACCACTCTTCGAGTCCGGTCTCCTCATATCGCCAATTCTGTCACCACTTTTTGGGAACCCTGACTGTTGCTGGGGCTGGCTCCCGGCACCACTATTCTAAATAAATAAACAAATAAGCAGACAAACAAATAAATAAAATTTTGGTGGTGAGGGGGAATGCAAAACAAAGAACAAAAACCTAACAGTGTTGCCTACTTTGAAATCACCATAGGATGTTCTGTTGTTCAAAACTTAATAAATACATTGTTATTACTTAAGGACAGAGGACACAGTAAAGCCACCTACATTAAGATATCAAGGTCTATGGTCAGATTATACACACAGACACTCTCTCATTCACACACAAGAGTTACTTGGGACATGCCAAAATTTCCATCATCATAATATATCATCAGTTAATGCTTACGTCAAAATATTTAAAATGACATATCACAGTAAGTTTAGAGGTTTATTCTCTCACCTTTAATTTCTGAAGGTTTAAATTTGCACAACTGCCATTTAGATTGATTGATTGATTGATTTGGATTTATTTATTTATTTGACAGAGAGAGAGAGATCACAAGTAGACAGAGAGGCAGGCAAAGAGAGGAGGAAGCAGGCTCTCTGCTCAGCAGAGAGCCCGATGCGGGCCTCAATCCCAGGACCCTGAGATCATGACCTGAGCCGAAGGCAGAGGCTTTAACCCACTGTGCCACCCAGGTGCCCGCAATTTAGTTTTAGATGCAAATTCATGAAATAAATATATTGAGAAGACAGAAAGAAAAAAAAGGTGAGACTGAAATCATTTTAAATCACAAGCTATTAAAAGCTCTGATGTAAAATACATACACAAATGAATAAACAACTGCCCATAAGCTGAAAACTTCATAGAAAAACAGTTCACCGATTAAAGCCACCGCAAACCAAGGTGATGTTTATGACAAACTAATTTTTTATAACTATAAGCAACCATTAGATATTTATGACCAAGCTTAAAAATTAAAGTAACCACATAAAGAAAAAAAATTTAAACAGAAAATTCTTCACTAGCTCAACTGTGATAGGAAGATAGAAATATCATACAACATACAAGTTAAGCACCTAATGATATGAGTATGTTTTCAAACATACCAGGAACGAACACATATATGATAAAATACTGTCAGAGCTCAACTGTCCAATCCCAAACCCTGTGTCTGTCCTTGTCCCGGTATCTTCATAGCTTAGCAGTAAGACACATTCTGTTATCCAAATAACATCATGGCTGTTCATCTCCATGACTAGGATATATATGTGCAAAAATTCAGTCCTGAGCTATAGGGCTTGAATCTTAAATGACCAAAAAGGCAGGCATGGAAGTGGTGTGAGGTTACTGATTTATTATTGCTTTATTAGCAAATACAAGAATAAGCTCTTAAAATTTTTATATAACAAATTGAAAACTAATGTCTTTTGAAAGACAATCAACACATGAAACACATATCAGAATCTACAGAAATGGCCAATTTCAATTATACACTTAAGAATACTTGCACTGTGGTTTTTGGAGGTCACTGATCATCTATAAAAAACTTACTCAAGAAATCTGTGAAATATGAACTGAAAAAGAAGAAAGCTATAAAATCAAGAGATTAAAAATGAGGAATTACTGTCTTTAAAGGACTAAGGTATAGTCATCATTTTAGTAAAAAAGTAATTAATAAAATCTGTAAGGAAAAGAAGGAATAAAATAGAAAACAGGAACAAGTTTTTTCATCTTTCAAAAACCACTTCTAACCAAGGCAGCCAAAGTCTAATGTGATAAAAATGAGAACAAGTGTGAATTTATTAAAAACACATCACAGAAAACTACCATGAACCACCAAAAAGCACTTACTAATTTTTTAAGACCAAGTATATTACATGCAATTACAATTTTCTGTTATTTGTCTTCTACTTATGGATTTGAAGATAACCCCCCTTCAAAATCATAAAAGACATATTCTATCAATGTGTTTACCAGTAAAAATAAAATATTTATATCTGCCATGAACCCACGATCTCTTAACAGGTAAACCAAATCTCCATATGCATCTGCCAGCCTGAATCAAGGAAAGATACAGCAGAATGTTGCACAATTTTGCAGATTATTCTTTAGAAATAGAATGGCCAATCTGTCATTTAAAATATGGACAAAGATTATAATGACATAAAAATAAAATATATAGTTATAAGAATTTACAATACACACACACACACACAGAAAATCTGTTGAATTGGGCCTCCTTTTTAAAAGTCAGTCTGTTGAGTCAAAAATTATGTAATAAATGGCAAATGGATTCTAATTCATAACCAAGGTGATCACATTTTCTGAATATAGACTGACAATAGAGTCAACTTCATAGATATTCATCACCCAACATGGACTGAGGGACCTATGCTTGGCATTGTGCCCTGTACTAAACATCAGAGACAGACATATAATACATGGGTTCTATCATCAGCACTCTCCAATCTGTTTTTCACTTGGCAGCCAGAAGATCTTCATAAATGTTACTCAGTCTTATCACTGTATTACTTCAAATTGTCAATGGCTTTCCTTCTCACTTACAATAAAATCCAAGTAAGACACATCCAAGTAAGGCTTCCAATGCCCTGCCTATCCTAACCATTTTGTCTCTCCTATTTCTTTCATTCACAATGCTTTGTCCTTTGGCCTTCTCAGTGCTCCTCAAACGTCCAGCTCTATTTATCCACAAGATCCTAAACGAGAATCCTCTTCACCCTGACTTCTCATTTGGCTTCTACTCCCTCCTACAGCTCAAATGTCACTTGCAGAGAAGAATTCACCAAAGTCCCACACTAAGGCTACAGGAAATGGTGAGCTAATGATTGGTGTTAAGCAAGGGAGTAACAGATCAGTTCTTTATTTTAGAAAAATCATCCAGACAGGAACTTGTAGAATGGACTTGCTAGAGGTGGTATAATGACAGATGATGGCCACAGGCAGCAAAGTAGGAAACGACTAGAAGAGTCTGAGAGAGACAAGAGATTGTATACCTACAGGAGGACTAAAGTCATCTTCAGCTCTGCATAAGGTTCCATTGGGCCATGAGCTCTCTAAAACCACTATTATATATTACAAACTTCCTAAGACATTAGAGAGACCCCATAAACATTAGCTAATTTGAAATGAGAGAAGAGCAGTGAACATAACCAAGATACAAATAATAATCACTGCCCTTGATTCATGAACACTTAAGCACTATGCATAAAGCAGAAGGAGAAGGCAGCAGCGGTTATGAGTAGGGGTTCTGCCAGAGTCTGTACCCTAGCTGCATGACTTTATATGAGTTTACTTCTCTGTGTTTCTTCAAGAGAGAAATTATAGTACCTATGGCAAAAGATTGTTGTGAGAAGATTTAAATGAAAAGCACTAAAAAGAACACTGCTTGTCAGAAATTACTCAGTAAATATTAGCTACTAAAATAGTCACTGTTGTCACCATCAACATTATAGTCTTTATTGTTATTATTAGTACCACTACTACAACCATCAAGTACTTCACAGACATTATTTCACCTTCACAAAAGGACTTATGAAGGATATATTATTATCATTACTATCCAATGAGGCAAAGTAGATACAAAAACAATTCAAGTGGTTTATAAATATCATACTGGGATCTGGGCCTAGTAGCATGAGTCTAAAGTTTCTCATAAGGGGCAGGAGGGACTTCGTCTCTCAAAAGGGGCAGGAGGGACTCAGGTATAATTAAGAAAATTTTCTAACCAATATGATTTACTGAGCATTTATTATGCTCCCAGAGCATAATAGGCTCTAGGGATGCAGGAGAGGACAAAACAGATGAAATCTCTTCTCTCATATGACACAGGCAAGATAAAGAGAAAAATATCAAATAGTGAAAAGTACACTACAGAGAATTAGAATTAACTGTGATGTGTCTGGGGGCCACTTAGATTTGAAAGGCAGAAAAGGCCTTTCTAAGGAGACTTAAGCTTAAGATGAGAGCCTAAAAGACAACCAAAAAGGACAAGCTCAAGCTACCAAACAGCAGGACAGGGGGCTTTCCAGACAGAGGAAATAGCTGTCATGAGAACCAAACTGAAACAAAATTATGCCTTAAGCAACCAAACCAAGCCAGTGTGGCTGAAGAGCAATGGGTGAGCATGGAATGTTCCATGAGAAGATTATAGAGACAGGCAACAGCCAGGTGCCTTGGTCACCCAAGTGAAGGGACTATGGATTTTATGCTTAAATGTAATAAATTATTATAGGAAAGTGTCATGATCTGACTTACATGTTTAAAAGAATCTTTTCGCTGCTGGGTAGAGATCAGATTGTAGTAAGGCAAAAATGTGAATTCTTTCCAGGCTATCTCAGTAATTTACACCAGAGAAGAAAGTGGCTTAAACTACGAAGGCAGGAGTATAGCTGGAGAAAAATAGACAGATTTTAGTATACATTTTTGGCGATGGAGTAGAAAGGATTTATAAATGAACCAAATAAAAAGGATGAAGGAAAAATAAAAAGGATGAAGGATGTATTTTTAGCTTGAAGAGCCAGCAGAATAATGGTTTATTGAGATGAAGAAGATTAAGGGAGGCCCATGTTTCAGGTAGGAATAGGAGTTAGAAATAACAGTTTGGTTTTGGCCCAGTTTCATTTGAGATACCCATCATAAACTCATTTGGAAATGTTCAAGTAGGCACCTGGACCAGAATCAGGAATTCTGGAAGTTCCTCTTATCTTTTCTCTTGCCTCACAGAAGACGAAAGATAAAACATCATGAGAAAAATAGATTTTAGGATGAAGACTGTGAGTATTCTGTAATAATCTGAAAGAGGGAAACAAGGCATTGTACTCCTCATGAAACTATTTCACTTGTAGAATCTAAAGCATCATCTCTGCTAAGGATAATGATACAGAAAGAAAGTAAACTTTAAGGTCAATGAGATTCAGGCTGGGAGAATTAAGCCACATCATATGGCCTCTATTTCTTAAATCGTATAAGATTACAGGGCAAGCCCTACCAAGAAGAGATCAGAGCTCCCAGAAGGACAATTTACAAGTGTTTCAGAAAATTCCATCCTCCTTGAAGGTGTAACCTGTTGCATACCCAATATAAGACAAAAATAAACTCAAACTACACATAAAACAATGACTGCTTTCCCTGCTGTGTAACAGGAGTTTCCATGGAAACTGTTACAAAGAATTTCTTTAGATTTGTGATTATTGACAAAAATTAAATGGACTTGGACTCAGGTGAGAACTACATACTGAGTAATCTGATTCAAGCTAACTGTATTTTAGTATGACAAGTTTTCTTTTCTTTTTTTTTTTTTTTAAAGATTTTATTTATTTGACAGAGAGAAACACAGCCAGAGAGGGAACACAAGCAGGGGGAGTGAGAGAGGGAGAAGCAGGCTTCCCACCATGCAGGGAGCCCGATGTGGGGCTCGATCCCGGGTCTCCGGGATCATGACCTGAGCCGAAGGCAGTCGCTTAACCAACTGAGCCAACCAGGCGTCCCAGTATGACAAGTTTTCTTAATCAAATGGCTACCTAGAGGCTAGATATCCAAATTAGAGAGATAAGCAACCTTATCTGTTTTTGTAGAAGTCCTACTCTTAAATACTTACTAGCAATATTATAAAAGACCCTATTAGGAAAGATAACTAAAATGTATTGGGCAGCTACTAAATATCAAGTATTTTGCATATAACATCTTATTTAATCCTCACAATAATCCTTCCAGGTAGGTTTTATTACCCTTATTTTTATAGAGAAAGAAGCCAGTTCTCAAGGATGTAAAGTAACTTGCTCAAGATCAGAAAGTAAACAACAAAGCCAGGATGAGATGCAGGGTTAGCTGAACACAAAATGTGTACTCTTTCCTTAGGCTTTTCAAAGGGGCCATAACCCACAATGGTCCAGGAACCCAGGCATACGATATCTTTAAGCCACAAGAAACTTTTTGATTAATTGACTGTTATATTAGGCTGAAAATAAGGTTATCATATAATGCCTTAAAAAAGAGAGAGTAGGACATGTAAGAGTTATGTCCAGAATACATAATAAAACTTTACGAGATATGCCCATCAAATCAATTTCTAAAAGGAAATTAATCAAAGAACCTAAAAAGAAATCAGGAAAAAATTCAAGTCTTAGGCTGATAAATTCACTTAGATGCTGATAAACTTAGGGAATCGGGATAGAGATAGGCTACTTCATTTTTTTAAAAGATTTTATTTATTTATTTGACAGAGAGAAACACAGCTAGAGAGGGAACACAAGCAGGGGGAGTGAGAGAGGGAGAAGCAGGCTTCCCGCCGAGCAGGGAGCCCAATGTGAGGCTCGAGCCTGGGACTCCGGGATCATGACCTGAGCGGAAGGCAGATGCTTAATGACTGAGCCACCCAGGTGCCCCTAGGCTACTTCATTTTAAGGAGTAACTTTCAAAATTATTATCTAAGAATAAAAGTAAAAACACCAAGGCATTTCTTAGCTCATTATAAAGTGCTGTAACAATAACTAAGAATAATTCAACTGCAATACCACTGTGACTGATACCACTGACTAGCTCTATCAACCTAACATATTGTATAACTGTAGTAGTCGCATGAAAAATGGAGGCAATCTGAGGATTGGATGCTACATTCCTTTCCTAATTTGATAACTTATTTTGCTGGTGGAATTTGTCTATAAACTCGTGGTCTTGTATATTTTACTCCAAGGTTCTTTAAAGAGAAACCTGGACCTCCAGATAACTCTTTGGATTTAAAAAGTCAAAACAAAAGAAATTGTATTCAACCAGAGGACATATGGACACATTAGCAGTCAGAGCACAACTAAGCATGCACACACAATAAATTCAGTGAAGAGTAGCAACAAAGACAAATAGTAGAAATAAATTCAGGAGGAATAAAGAGGGTTACAATACATAAAAAATCTAGGTACACTGGAAGTTAATTTTTCAAAATCAAGGTACTAGCTTTCATTTTGGTAACACTGGATAGTGTCTCGCCAAAAGCACCAGGGAAAAGCTCAGCTGTCAACCAAGGACATGCTTTAAAATAACTATTATGAAATTCTTTCTTTTTTTTCTTTTAGATTCATTTATTTATTTATTTTTGAGAGAGAGAAAGCAAATGCATGAGCAGAGGGAGACAGAATCCTCAAGCAGACTTCCTGCTGAGTGCAGAGCCAGATACAGGGCTTGATCCCAGGACCCAAAGATCACACACAACCTGAGAAGAAATCAAGAGCCAGCTGTTCAGTGACACAGGTGCCCCTGAAATTACTCCTTAAAACACTCTCCTATAATGATAATGTCCAAGGAATGACAATAGGAGAAAATAAATCATTTCCAAGGCAGTATTTCTCAATTAGTAAATAAACTATAAATGTAAACCACTCAGAATATTAAACAGATAAAAGATTTAAAACATTTTTGGTGTCATTATTAAGTTTTGGCTAGAGGTACTCCCCAAAAAGGTGTAAATTTGAAAGTAATTCACGAGGAATCAGGTCTCTAAGATGGCTTAAAACTGCAAAGTTTGGTATATTTCTATTTTGTTTCTTGGCGTATTATATATTGATTTAATGATATGGTACTGGAAACGCTTCTTGTATATGCCTTCAAACACTCTATGTAATGTTAAAGCACAGTTCTTATGCTTTGAAATTTTCAGGACTATTGATGCATAAAAGCATATTTTTAGTATTCTCTTTCCCTACAACAGCTGAATGACTTTGCTAATGCTGGAAACCCACCAAGCCGTTATTAGGAAAGCCAAGATGGAAAACAAGAGCCTGGTGCTTAAAATACAGAAAACACAGTCCAGAGATATATGACTTCTTGTTCTCTTAGTTCCAAGATTAAACCGGAAATCAACTGTCGATGTTATATATCATATACTATTTTGTCATTTAGCAGATGACAATTGAAGACAAAGATCATTTTCGTTCCTTAATATAAGCATTCTTTTCTTTGATTTTTCCTTAGGCTCCTTCCTATTTCAAGATTTTTCTCCTCAATCTTGCCAAAACAGGAAGTAAAATCTAAATGGACATAGAAGGGGAACCACTGTCAGGGTTCAGGCTGCCTCATCTCACATTTACCTGTTAATGAGTCCTGAGGTTGAATATTCTGCGCTGAGGCATATTTGAGACAAAAAGCAGCCTCTTTTTCTTTTTTTTTTTTAAGATTTTATTTATTCATTTGACAGAGAGAAACATAGCGAGAGAGGGAACACAAGCAGAGGGAGTGAGAGAGGGAGAAGCAGGCTTCCCGCAGAGCAGGGAGCCCAATGTGGGGCTCGATCCCGGGTCTCCAGGATCATGACCTGAGCCGACAAAAAGCAGCCTCTTGCCAAAAGTCTTCTCCCAGAGTGTTCACACAACGAACAGATTTTAAATGGCCAGAGTGGGTCACTACATACAGAAAAAAGTCCTAAAGAAGGCCTTATCTTCTTCTGTAAAGGAAGACTGCATATAGCCAAAGACCTGAATTCCTAATGAAAATACAAACTGATCTCCCTTAAAATACAAACAGAACTTCCCTGCAAATGTTTTCCAAATCATGGGGACTCATCAGGGGAGCAATCAGCTTTAATCCAGGTTGTAAAGGGTCTCACCAACATGTCTAAGAGTCACTGTGCTAATGTCTCCTCCAGCCCTTATACCAGGATGACATAAGGTGGAAGGCAAAGCACACAGCCTTTAAACATTAATTCTGGAACTTGGGGCAAGTTGCTTTACCTTTGTGAGCTTCCATTTCCTGTCATGAAATTATACACAAAATATCTACTTCACAGCGGTGCCTGGGTGGCTCAGTCAGTAAAGCACCAGACTTGATTTTGGCTGAGGTCCTGATCTCAGGATCCTGAGATGGAGCCCCGCATTGGGTACCACGGTGGGCATGGAGGCTGTTTAACATTCTCTCTCTCCCTCTCCCTCTGCCCCTCCATCCATCTCTCTCTTTAAAGAAAAAAGGAAAAAAAAAAAAAAGAAGAAGAAAAGAAAGCCACTCCACAGGTAGTTGATGAGGAAATAATTGTAACACTAACCAAATATTTTTAATTTATAAAAGTTATTTCCATTATCCAATAAGATGATAATCACTTAAGAAGCTTTTTAGGTACCCATTTTACAACTGAGGCTCCCAGGCACTGAGGTTCCCAGGCCCTGGTCACATAGAGCAGGGGCTCCTCTCCACACTTTTCATGCGCTATACAACACCACTGTAGATATAGTACAAACTTGAGTTTAACAGCAACAGAAATGATGCCAGGCTTGGGCCCACCAAAGAGGAAATAAAACCAAAACAATCATATGGTTGGCATCAACCTTCAGAAAGAAAGGTATTTAAAATTACCAAGTGACCCTTTTGGGGTCTACACACTTACCAGACCTTAAGAAAGCTGGAGAAGGGACGACAGCATCAGGTGAGTTGGCCATTTCAAATTGTTGACTCTAATCATAAGCATCGCAGGCTAAACTACAGCAATTTTCAAAACTGTTTAGTGAGGGTTAGAGGCAATCAGCGTTAGATTAATTGAAAGCAGTGTGAGCAACTATTAACATGATGCAGTGTGCAACAAAGGCAATAATTGAGGCTCATTATAATTTTATTTTATTTTCAATGACTTGAAAATTTGATTTTCTTTCCTTTGATAAATTACATTTGCTTATATGGATGAGGCAGGAAATATATAACATCCACTTATTAAACATTACATAAATGTAGCATCCTCTATTGAGCAGTGAAGTGATTACACTACTTTGTAACAATGCTCAGAACTTTGCAATGGCATCTATTCTGAGTCAGGTAAGCCAAGTTTCAAACTAAGCTCAGTTTATGTAGTCTTCTAAAAGTAACAAACAGAATCAGGTTGATTGTTTTTAATAACGTAGGAAGTCAATGATTCATGCAATAAACCTACAGAGTTAGAACATGAAACCTCAACTAATTTGGAGGAATGACTTCGAATGGTATCTTTTACTACCATAATATAAACACACAGTAACATCCAACATTTGTACTAAGCACTTAACGCCTTTGCACATGAAACTGGTCTTAAGTGACTGCATTCAACAAAGGTTAAATAAAAGCTGATTTTTTTTTCTCACTTAAGAAAGAGTAGGTAGGTTTTCAAACTTACTGTTATGACATGCAATTCAGAGAAAATGAAGCCTGGAGAAGAAAATAAATCCTATATGTTTATTAAGAGAAAAGAGAAATGTAAAATAGATGTTGAGGGCAGAGCTCAGTTCCCTATAAGAAAATTCAGGTTACTCTCTTTGACCAGACATTTTCAATACAATTAACACTTTTTATAGCCCAGGTAGATACCTTGAAATCAATATTTCAATATGATACAAATATTTTAAAAATTGTGAAACAAAAATACATTTGACTATTCCAAATAACTATACTGACTCTGAAATGTACTAACAACTACTTGTTAAAAAATTCTCTCATACTTTTGTGGTAGTTTTGCTGTAACCTAAGTAACTAGTGCCAAACTTTTTAAATAAGGTTTGAAATGAGCAAGAAAGATTGAATGAATTTCTCCTGTATGATTTATGAAATTAGATACTTTTCTTTAAATTAAAAAAAAAAAAAGGCAAACTACACAACAGACAACTAAGAAATACATAAATTGGAAAAACACCAAACATAACCGGACATATTAGCTGAGAAAAAAACAAAAAACAAAAAACCTCTCAGTATCAATGCAAATGCATAAGTGGTTTTCCGAGGGCAATGCCTTTTCTTGTTGAACTGTTAGCATCTCTCAACACTGACATATAGTAACGTGAATTCTTTAAAAGAAAGATTCTTAATTGAACACTTGTCATTCCACCTATCTTTTCTGTTTATAGGCACACTTTCAGCTCAAAATTATAACCAGCCAGGCAGAAATAAGGGAAGTTTCAATCCTATCTAGAAGAGTGATCAGCCACAAGTGCTAACTTCAAAGTCGTGACTTTGCAATTTGATCAAGTCAGTTTAGGACACTTCCAACTGTTGAAACTGCCTGCGCAGCGTCTTCTGACCTCTGTGGCTTTGGATTTGGGAGGCAGCACTGGGAATTGTGAGTCCCGGGGCCACTTGCCCAGGGAAGGGGCCCGCTTCCTTCTGAGCCCTCAGCATGCTCAACGTGACCATCTTCACAGAATAAGGCCCTGTCTCCCCGCGATTTGT
>PITA01013028.1:26701-44082 GCA_004023965.1 Spilogale gracilis
ACCAGTTGGTGCGGATGGGGGTAGACATAAGAAGGAAGGCCTCGGACCTCCGTCTGCTTTCTAAGGGGACACAAGCGGGACAGGTTCAACTCCAGGACCCCCACCAGCCTCCCGCCCAAGGCGATTGAGGGGGAGCACCACCTGGGTGCTGGGGAAGGGGGTGGCGCTCCAGCCAGCCAAACCTGAGCGCTTGGCCCGGGCTCTTCGCTCCAACACCTTCCAGCTCACTTCAGCCATGAGCCCCGGCGCCCCCACTACCGCGCTCCGGCTGCCGCCTTAGTCACCGCCCCCGGGGCCGCCTGTCAGCTCCGCCCGGCCGGCCCCGCCCCCCCGCGCGACACTGTCGAGAGGCGCGCCGCCCGGAAGTGTGAGCGCAAGGACGATTTTTCAGCCTAGCTCTGCGGACTCCCAAACGTCAGAGATTTAGCTCTAGGGGAGAGTGAGAGGGAAACCGGTGGCGGCCCGTACGAGCGTCTGGGCTGTGCGGTTTCTCTCTCGGCTGGCGGCTCGGTGCTTTCCGGCTGCCGTCAAGCGCGGCACTGGGCCGGCGGGCGGGGGCCGAGGGGCTGCCATGGCGGCGGCGGGCCGGCTGCCGAGCTCCTGGGTGCTGCTGGCGCCGCTGCTTGGAGTGCTCGCGCTGCTGGGAGTCGGGCCGGTCCCGGCGCGGGCGCTGCACAACGTCACGGCCGAGCTCTTTGGGGCTGAGGCCTGGGGCACCCTGGCGGCCTTCGGAGACCTCAACTCCGACAAGCAGACGGACCTCTTCGTGCTGCGGGAAAGTCAGTGCTTGCCCCGCCCTCCCTCTGTCCGCTGTCCCTGTGCTCCTCCCGGTGTTCCCAAACCCTAGCCCGGATGGCCAGCCCTCCTGCATTACCCAGCCCTTCTTTACCAACCCTGTCTCTTCCTTTATTTCCAGAATCTTTTGCTGTTTGCCCAGTTTTTCCATCCTTTCCAGCCCCGGGTGCTGGCCCAGTCCACCCCACAGTTTGATCTACCCACAAGAGCCCTTGAAACACTCCAGGGTTTTGTGTTGTTCCTAGGAAGCCTGCGGCCTTCAACCCAAGTACACTCTCCTCCCCCATGGAATCACCAGCTTTCCCAAGTCCTTCCTGAATCCCAGGAGTCTTTGTAGCTTGCCTCTGCCTTCCTTCCCAAAGCCCCTTCGTTTCTTTCTGCTTTACTTCCTTCGATCTTCCTTCCCTTTTAACGAACTGGAAAAGATGCAGCTTGACAGTTTCTTCTCATACGTACCTCCTCATTTGCCTTATTCACCCGCCCCTCCCTTTTTCAGCGTCCCAGATTTCTTTGAAGCTACTGTACCCCCACCCCCAAGCCAGGCCCTAAACACTTCCCAGCTCACACAATCATTTTGCGGGGACCATTGATAAACTAGTGTCTCCTTGGGAAAAGATTCTCAAACTACAGATTATTCTCCCTCCTGAGCTGTGTCATTTTATGTGCACCTGACCTTTTCCTCGGTTGGTCACCATCCTAATCTTCCGAATCTCTGCTTTCCTTGTCAACTTGAGGTTCTTAGGAGTTCTTTGCTTTAACCATCACTAAACAAACTTTATTGTAAGTCTTGATGATGACAATGGGTATTAAAGGGTCTTAACATTTTGAGTACCCACAGAACTGGGTAGATCAAGGCCATGAAGGAAGGAGATGAAGCAAGTTTATACAGAGCTTAACTAATGGGATCTTGGTCCAGGTTTCTTGTGGCTCTCACCAATATACCAAAGCCTCTTCTGAACTCTGGATAGCTTTCCTATCTTTATATGCCTTTGTATTTATTGCAAGAAGGGTGCATACTACCGAACCTGTAACTACTCCATCCAAACCGGATACAGAGACTCTACTCATAACTTTAAAATTGACTTGGGTTTAATTAAACAATTTCAAAAGTGTGTTCCAGTGAGTTCTCATGAATGTATCCAGTGAGTTCCAATGCATCAACTTGGGTGATGGTTCCATAGAAGCCACAAGAGGAGGACCTTGGAAGATTCCACTTTTTCTTAAATATGTAATCATCTCCTTGTTACTGGTTAGATACCTACAGTAGAAGTTCCTGTTTCCTGGGGCAATGCATCTGTGTGATAAACTAAACAGTTTTTTAAGAGGTCATGTTGGTAGGTTTGGGGAGACAAGGCTTGACATATACTGTAGTTAAACGGTGTATTCTTTATGTTCTTTTAAGTCACCTGATCTGATTTTTGGCAGAAGCCATTGCCCTTAGTCTGTTTTGACCAACTGCGTTTTCTGTGTTCATCCTTCCTGTTTCTGTGTCACTTTTTTTTTAACACTGAATTTGTCATATACATTAGGTATCCCCATTCCATCAGACAAGTACTCACCTTGAGAGGACAGAGGAACTGGAGTAAAATAAAAGTTTTTTGTTAACATCTGGAGAGCTTTTTGTAAACAATGATTAGAGGTATTAACTGGAAATAATTTTTCTAATAATGGATATTCACTTCTTTTAGGAAATGATTTAATTATCTTTTTGGCAGACCAGAATGCACCCTATTTTAAACCCAAAGTAAAAGTGTCCTTGAGGTAAGTACTACAAATGTATCTCTAACTGTAAAAACAGTCGTTATAATGATTGATATGCAGTAGCTAGATTATCTTTGAAATCAATTTTACTCAGCTGTGTTGACATAAAACCACTAGTTATGAGGGATAGGTAGCAAGTAATTTGTTAGGAAAAATAGTATACCAAAGTTTAAAAATTCTTTACTTTTTAAAAAAATAAATAAATTTGAGTAAATCAGGTTTGTTCCTGTATAAACACCCTTCATTCTCTTGCATTCTAATACCCTTTCTTGAATGTGTTGGAGATTGTCCCTCTTCCTGAGTGTGCACATGGCAGAAGCTCATTCACAGGCAGGTCAACTATGTGTTGAGGGTGGGAGGTGGCCTTCATTTGCACTGGGAAAAGGTCAATGATCTCTGTTCTCATTTCTTTTTGTTTGGTAAGCGATGGGTTTTTTAAGGTTTATTTTGAAAAGAATTTAAATCAGGCTGAATTTTGTAAATGTTCAAATAATAGTTCTTCTTTTTATTTTATATGACTGGCATTGGCTGAAACTCAGTGATCATCATCAGTAGTGAGCCAGCACAGTTTTGAAACATCAAGAAGGAAGGATTGATTGATGACTGGTTTAAGGAAGAAAAAATGAGTTAGTGCAGACTAAAGTGGAAACTTCTAGAAAGGTACAGGATTTCAGTGACCTTGAGTATACTTTAGGTGCAGGCCTTCAAGTTTGAGGACACAGCATTAATAAGAGATAGTAGTAAGCATGTTGTGTGAAGAGGAGATGGAAAAATTTACTTAACAGAAGTGGATGGTATACTTCGGAAGTTATGGACCAAAAAGATGAGATCAGGGCAGACTAGGAACCTTTATAAATATCACAGAGTTTGAACTCAATCTCATGAAAAGTGGGGAATTCTTACAGGTTCTTGTTCAAAGGAAAGATGAAGAAAATGGTATTTTAGGTTGATTTACTTGTTAACCATGTACAGGATGAATTGGTTTGTAGAAAGATAGGAGGTTACTTAGGAAACAGTTTAAAAAAATATTTAAGGGGCGCCTGGGTGGCTCAGTTGGTTAAGCGACTGCCTTCGGCTTAGGTCATGATCCCGGGATCGAGTCCCACATCAGGCTCCCTGCTCAGCAGGAAGCCTGCTTCTCATTCCCCCTGCTTGTGTTCCCTCTCTGGCTGTGTTTCTGTCAAATAAATAAAATCTTTAAAAAAAAAAAAAAATTTAAGTCTTTTGTGGGCTAATGACTGCTCAGACTCTACAATATTTAAACTCAGACATTTGTTTTAAAAAAAAGGCTTTGACTTAGAAGATTGAGAGGAAAGTTTTAGTTAAACAAACAGGAACTGTCCTTCTTGAGAAATTTTCCTAGTATTGGAAGTCTGCATACTTGGCATAGACAGGGAACAGAAGTTGATAAATATTATATACAAGAAATGACCTATTTAGAAGTCATTTTTCTTGAAAAGAAATGTTTGAACTACAAAGGACTAGGGTTCCACGAACTTTGAAAAACAAATCCCAATTAGTTTCATTTTCTGTGATTAATATAGTGATGTCTTATATACAGTTAAAATTTAGAAACTTGTTTTTATTCTGGTTAGAATATTTTTCAAAGGAAAAATAACTCTCCTTTACTCTTTTCTTTGTCTACTCCCCTGTTCTTTTCTCAGATGCAGCCACTTATAAAACCTTCAGATATTTTTTCTGAGATTTATTTCCATATCATAAAATATGCATTTACACTGTAATTTCTTGACTAATTATCTTCTTTTCTTCAATTTTTGTTAGCATAGGTGAGGGTTTACCATCTTTAAATTATCCCCATCATCTCAATATCATTATATCATTTTTAGTGAAATTAGTAAACATCATTTACTTTTGACCATGTAGTTTCTGTGCACTTCAGAACCCACCAGTACACAGTAATTTCATTTCTGCAGTTTTTCCTCCTGGAATAAATGGTTGATTTTTAAAAAATCAGTTGCATAGTTTTTCTATGTACATATCCTTAATTTCTTGGTAGATGTTCCATCATATTGGCTGGATACCAGTTGTACATTTCTGTTTTTCCCTTTGAGTCCTCTACACTTCTACGCACTCTAAATTCATTCTTTTAAGCCTCCTGCAAGGTTATTATTTGGGGATTTTCCCTTTGTCGTTCTTTGTTGGATCCCTCGTTCTTGGATCGTGTGCCATTTTATTCTTAATTTCTTCATTTACTTCACTGGAATGTATCCTTCAGGAAATTCCTAAGAAAGAGTATCCTTCCATGTCCCTAATTTTTTTTTTTTTTTTTTTTTAACTTTTCATACTTTGGTTTACCTGTAGTCTTCTATCTTCATGGGGTACTATTTTAAATCCAGTGCTTCCCCCCGATACTCCTTCTTCCTTTTTTTTTTTTAAATTAATTTTTTCAGTGTTCCAAGATTCATTGTTTATGCACCACACCCAGTGTTCCTTGCAATACCTGCCCTCCTTATTACCCACCACCAGGCTCACCCATCCCCCCACTGCCCTCCCTTCCAAAACCCTCAGTTTGTTTCTCAGAGTCCAAAGTCTCTCAGGCTTCTGATGTGACTTGTTTTATTTTCACTTTTGGGAGCTTTTAGGGTTTCTTCTTTATCCCTTTTGCTCTCATATTTCATGATGATGTGTCTTGATTTATTTTTCATTTGTTACATTGGGTATTAGGTGGACCCCTTCAAACTGGAGACTTCTAACCTTGGGGACTTCTTGAAATGTTCTTATTTCTTTAGTAATTTTCTTATTCTCTTTCCGGAATCCTTATCAGTTAGTTATTGGACCACCCTTTATTCCTTTATTTTATCTGTGTTTTTGTCATTTCATTTTGTTTTCCTTTCCAGGAGATTTTCTCAGTTTTATTGGAAGCCTTCTACTGAATTTTTTGTTAGCTGTCATATTTTTTTATCTCAAAGAAGTTTTCTTCATTCTCTTACTAATCTTTTATCTTAGCATGCTGTTCCTTTTTTAAGTTTTATGGACATACTTCCTTCTCTTATGTCTTCAAGTGTAGTTTTGAAGTTTCATTATTCCCCTTATTTCTCTTTTCTTCAGATTCCTTATTGCTCATTTGTTTTGGCTCTCTTTAATATTCATGGTTTTATTCAAAAAGCAAGGGTAGGGACGCCTGGGTGGCTCAGTTGGTTGGGCGACTGCCTTCGGCTCAGGTCATGATCCCGGAGACCCGGGATCGAGTCCCACATCGGGCTCCCTGCTGGGCGGGAAGCCTGCTTCTCCCTCTCTCACTCCCCCTGCTTGTGTTCCCTCTCTCGCTGTGTTTCTCTCTGTCAAATAAATAAAATCTTTAAAAAAAAAAAAAAAAAAAAAAGCAAGGGTAGCGTATTTAATAGTATGGCACTAAAGAGGTGATTGGAACCTCTTTGCATGATGGACTTGTTTCCTGTCCTCCCGTGTGGGTATGTTCCTAGATGACTGGCCTCCAAGAAATAGGGTGGAGCTGGGGGCAAGGGTCAGATCGTTCCTTCTGTAGACTTACCATTAACTCGCTGTTTTTTGCTCAAGTCCCAAACCATACCCTCTGCTGTAACTTAAATCTATTAATGCCTGGTTAATAAACGGCTTGTGTCCTGTCTTATTGAGAGAGAGGGATAAGGAACCATCACTCACAATACAGACTTTCAGATAAACCTGTTTCCAGCTTTCTGCATCACTCTTGTCTTTCGTAATTTCTGATGACTGCAAATTCTGAGCTCGGGTTCATCTGGACCAAAAGCTTTCCTTCTTAAGCCTTTTTCTTCAAACGTTTTAGCTTATAGTTTCCTTATCTCATAAGTCAATTAGCATTCCCTCCACTCCCTATCTCCCTATGTGATCTCTTTGTTTTTGAGGGTTATATATTTTAAAAATTCGTTCTGTATCATTTTAGTGGGTTCTTTGAAAGAAGAAGAGATAAATGCATATGCCAGTCTCATATCTTTAAATGTTCTACTTTCTGTTTTTACCGCCATAAATAAGCTGGGCGTTTGTGCAGTATAACCTGATTAGGTTAAATTTCTATCTAATCCTTTGTAATACATTCCTGTCTGTTCTGGAGTACTTTTTGCCCTCAGATCATGAATATATTTAGGCAGGTATTATGTTCAGGATGTGTTACTGGGTAGGCTTCTATATGCACATGCCAACGAAGAGACCTTCACAATTAGATATAGTTTGCTACATAGTAGCATGGGTGGTTGCTATATCATCATTTTTAAAGACCACGTATTTTCATGGAAAAGTTGAGTATTATTGGAATTATTTGAGGAAACTGACATTACCAAACAATTTTATCATAATGAAGATCAGTTTTATAGGCTGACACAATTTGAATTTCAGCTATTCTATTAGCTATCAGCTGGTTAGCTAGTTAGTTTTTAGCTTTTAGCTTTAGCTTTTTCTTATTCATTTATTTTTTGTGATTTATTTTTCAGTGTTCTAGGATTCATTGTTTATGCCCCACACCCAGTGCTCCATGCAATATGTGCCCTCAGTACCCACCACCAGATTCTCCTCCTCCCCCTCCAAGACCCTCCCTTTGTTGTTTCTGAGTCCAAAGTCTCTTATGTTTCATCTCCCTCCCCAATTTACACTACTTCCCATTTCCTTTTCTTCTCCTACTGTCCTCTATATTACTCCTTATGCTCCACAAGTAAGTGAAATTGAAGAGATTATGCTAAGTGAAATAAGCCAAGTAGAGAAAGTCAAGCTTTAGCTTTTTAATTGCTCCAAACCTCCGTTTCCTAGTCAGTTCAATAAGAATGATAAATCATGTAATAAAAATTATCAGTTAACAGCTATTAAGCATTGATGTAATGTATGGGTCTTAATAGGTAAATGCATCATGATACTCTTGTTTTTCTCATTCCTCTTAACCTTGCTTAACTTCTTCAGTATTTTTCTCATTTTCACCTTAAATACAACCTGATATATATATATTTTTAGATTCTTGATGCCATTAACAAAATAATTATTTCTAGTCTATTGGAAAACTTGCTGTCTTGCTATTTGCTCTAAGTGGAATTAAATAAAGATTGAATTTAAGACCTGTTTTCTGGTTGGGTCAATCAAATGGTATGAGAAGACATGTTTAAAGTTTTGAAGGTTAACCTGATAATTTCAGAATCACTTCATTATTAAATATAAAATTAGGTATGCATATTTTGATAGCATATTGCCAGGTTTGATAAAAAAAAAGTATTTATCTTTGTGATCTTGAATATTTTTCAGAAATAAAATGATTACTTAATCTTCACATCTGCATTAAAATCCAAAATTAAATATTTTACAGATAATAAACTTTTAATTAATAAAAGGACAGTGATACCCCTTGTTTCCTTAGCAGTTGATTATGAGCCTCTATTTCTTATAAATCAGCCAAGTGCATTGGTGTCCTTAACAAAAGAATTAAGTAAAAGGACTATATTAGCTGGTGTAAGGACATGAAACTGTGCTTTCTTTTCAAATATTTCAGATTTGTCTCTGTAGTCATCCTGAATTATTTTGTAGATCAGAGGCCCAAATACATGAAGGATGATAAGAAATTAAAGAAGAGAATGAAATGAGAATCAGTTCTGTGATTTTAAAGTTTACATTGAAAATATTTGTGTGTAGTACAGATATAGAGGTGTCCTTTTCTATTATAGCTTGACTAGATACCTTAAACTGTGTGTTTCTTTTAGGAATCACAGTGCATTGATAACAAGTGTAGTCCCAGGGGACTATGATGGAGATTCACAAATGGATGTCCTTCTGACATATCTTCCCAAAAATCATGCCAGCAGTGAATTGGGAGCTGTTATCTTCTGGGGACAAAATCAAACATTAGGTGAATTTGTTTAAGAGATTTTATTTATCACTGGATATTAAAGGAAAAATATGCCTGTTGTTCCTAGATAAATATAGCAAAAATATTGTTCTGAAATCAGTAATAAATTTCTTAGGAGTCAGTAATTGTTTCTAGAGACATTTTTAAAAGTCAAATTTCTATTTTTTCTTTTTCAATCCAGGGCTCTTTATTCTGAGGTCAGTTCCAGAGAACAGATTTCCACTCTTACTAGCTTAGGAAGACAGAGATTTATTAAAGGGTTTTATGGCCTGTGGAATCATTGGGACAGCTAAAGAACAGACTCTAGGTTGAACTTTCAGGAACAATCCCCGAAGCCGAAGGCTTTTTACTATCAGAATACTGCCAACTGCACAACAGCTATTACAATGACACTGTCTGCTGTCCCTCACCAGCCAGATAGATGCCCTGCACTCTGCCTGTTGATACTCACAGATTCAGTGATCAGACACTAAAGTGAAACTCCTGTCTTCCAGAACTCAGTGTATCTGATTGGCAAGGCTTACATTTTATTCAGAATCTCAGATGCAGGGATATGTTAGAAATCCTATTTTGAAAAAAAAAGTTAAAAAAATAAATAAATAAATGCAACAGTCTTTCCAGTGCAAAAAATAAAAAAAAATAAAAATCCTATTTTGGGTTTTTAAATTGACAGCTCTAAAGTAAGTTATTGTAGTGATAGTCTTAACTGTAGAATGAACCCCAGTATTTTGCCTTTACAAACTTGATGTCTATTTAAGTTAGATTTATAATGTCTTGTTAGTAGTAGCAGTTGGAACTAATTATAGATGAATCTTGAAAAGAATAAAGATATTTAACCCAAGTGTAGATATAATATATATGATATCTATATAAAAAACAATATAAAGTGCCTGATGATTTATTTATTTTCTTTCTATACAGATCCTAACAATATGACTGTACTCAATAGAACTTTTCAAGATGAACCACTAATTATGGAGTAAGTATGTGCTTGCTTGCCTTTGAATGATTTTAAACTTACAAACAAAATTTCTCACATAAGAGATCATTTTGCAAAGTAGCACTGACATTGAATTTGTTCCCCCTTGAAACTGATAGAGGCTTATTCTCTTGACTGTACGATATTTACTTGGCATGATGTAGAAAAGAGAAATATGAAATTCAGTATTTTGGTAAGAGGAAGAAATTTGTCTTTTTATTTTAGTAGCTTTCAATGTGTTCATTATGAATATATGTTGATTATATGTCATTACTCAAAGTATTAAGGTAACAATTTCAGAGTAATATTGTTAGCACTTAATTGACAAATATGAATGGTACAGGCTTTTCTCCAGAGATTTAGAAAAATGTTTATATTAAGGATAAACTTACCTTTTTAAAAAGCTCTTCTTTATTGTTATCATTTAATTCTCAAATACACTCATGTACTAGATTAAGTGTAATCCAAATTCCTGTCAGGATTTTTGGTAATGATATAGAGATCTTTTGGGGAACTAAAGTAATGTACAGCCACTTTCTTGTTTCCATTGCTGCCTTTCATACAGTTATTAAAATAGTAGTTATATATCAATAGGTCAGTGACCATTTGAAGTCTGAAATGTAAATCCATAGATTAATCATTTTAAAGGCCCACAGCTCGATTACTCTCATAGTTGCATATTTTTTCATTGTTGTTGCAATATTTAATGGCCAGTATGAGTTTCTATACCAGCTGGGGATTACTTTTGTGGGTTATTTCTCCTAAGCCCATCTAACTATATAGGTTGGGTCTGAAATAAGTGCTATCTTTTTACCACTCAGGGATAGGTCAGGTTATGCAGGAACTACAAACAACCCTAAGATTTCATAACAAAAGTTCATTTCTTGCTTATTCTGCCTGTCCAGTGTGGGTCTGTGATAGGCTCAACTCTGTGCTATCATTCAGTTAGGTGTCAGTGGCCCCATCAACTGTGGACCTGCACCCCCTGAAATACATGGTCTTCTCATTGCCACTGCAAGCTGAAAGCAGGCTGGACAGTCCAGTAATAAATTATAAACCCTTTTGCCTGGCAAGAGAAGGAAGGGCAAAAAGGAACTATTGGGACTTCAAGATCGAAAGCTTTTGCACAGCAAAGGAAACAGTCAACAAAACCAAAAGACAACCAACAGAGTGGGAAAAGATACTCACCGATGACATATCAGATAAAGGACTAATATCCAAAGTCTATAAAGCATGTATCAAACTCAACACCCAAAGAACAAATCATCTGATCAAGAAATGGGCAGAACATGTGAACAGACATTTCTCCAAGACATCGAAATGACCAACAGAGACATGAAAAAGTGGTCATGCACTTTTGAGACATGACTCAGCATCAGGGAAATACAAATCAAACCACAGTGAGCTACCACCTCACACAAGTCAGAATGGCTAAAATTAACCAATCAGGAAATGACAGGTGTTGGTGAGGATGCTTAGAAAAGAAAACCCTCCTATACTGTTGATGGGAATGCAAGGTGGTGCAGCCACTCTGGAAAACAGTAAGGAGGGTCCTCAAAAAGTTGAAAATAGAAGAACCCTATGACCCAGCAATCGCACTACTGGGTATTTACCCCAAAGATACAAATGTAGTGATCCAAAGGGGCACATGCATGTTTATAGCAGTGATGTCCACAGTAGTCAAACTATGGAAGAGCCTAGATGTCCATCAAATCCTAGATGTCCATGAACAGATGAATGGATAAAGAAGATGTGAGATACACACACACACACACACACACACACACACACAGGAATACTGTGCACCCATCAAAAAATGAAATCTTGCCGTTTGCAAGAACATGGATGGAACTAGAGGGTATTATGCTAAGCAAAATAAGTTAATCAGAGAAAGACAATTATCATAGGATCTCTCTAATATGAGGAATGAGGAATTTGAGAGGCAAGGATGGGGGGTCGTGTAGGAAAGGGAGGGAAAAATGAAAGAAGATGGGACCATGGAGGGAGACAAACCATAAGAGACTCTTAATCTCAGGAAACAAACTGAGGGTTGCTGGAGGAGGAGTGGAGGTCTAAGGTGGCTAGGTGATGGACATTGGGGAAGGTGTGTACTATGATGAGTGCTGTGAATTTTGTTGAGTCACAGACCAGTACCCCTAAAACAAATAATACATTATGTTAATTTAAAAAAAAAACCCTTTTGCCTAGAAGTAACGTATGCCTTACACTTCTGCTAACATTTTATTGACTACAGCAGAAACCGGCGAGCAGGGGCACCTGGGTGGCTCAGTTGGTTAAGTGACTGCCTTAGGCTCAGGTCATGATCCCGGAGACCCGGGATCAAGTCCCACATCAGGCTCCCTGCTCAGCGGGAAGCCTGCTTCTCCCTCTCACTCCCCCTGCTTGTGTTCCCTCTCTGGCTTCAAATAAATAATCTTTAAAAAAAAAAAAAAAAGAAACCGGTGAGCATTGTGATTTATTTTCCTTTTAAAGCTAGAGCGTTAGCATGAGAATTTTGTAAAATAGCTACTTAATGTTTTTAATGTTTTCTTTTCAGCTTCAATGGTGATTTAATTCCTGATGTATTTGGTATTACAAATGAATCCAGCCAGCCACAGATACTGTTGGGAGGGTGAGTAAATATGATTATAACCATGTCATTAATTGTACTTATTGCTGCTATAGGATCTGTGTACCTATGTGAACTGGTTGCTTTAACCATGAGGAGAAAATTCAGCTCATTGGAAATCCTCACTCTTACAGATTTTTAATAGGGCATTTGGTCGACATAGAAGCTTTCTCAAAGAGTTTGGGATTTGATCTGCAGCTGCTCTCTAGGTAGAGCCAGCTTAATCTATTTACCTCTTTGGAATTTAAAGATATAAACTTATAGCTCCCCATTTGAATATTGGTTTGTTAGATGTTTTTTAGAAAAATTTTAAAAGGATAGCTGCAGTCTTGATTGAATTTTTCACCTTAGTCATGTTAGCTCTGAGACTTTTACTGATAAGCCTGTTCCTTCTCCCTTTTATTTGTTCAATGAGTCATCAGTAATTGCCTGAAAATGTAAACACTCCTCTGGGCTGTGGAAACTTTGTGTACTTTATCCTTGACCAATATGTGTGCTAGGATTCTCTTACTACCCGTGCATACCACTCTTTTGTAAAACTATTTGGAATTTTGGAATTCAAAGATATAATTCCTCCAAACTTAAATAGAACTGGCCTCCTAACATTTATAGCAAGATACTTTTCATGAGATACCTTTAGCTTGTTTAATATTTTTGTTTGTCTGATAAGACAGAAATTTAGTTCAGTAGTACAGAACGTGGGGCACCTGGGTTGTTCAGTTGGTTGTGTCCAACTCCTGATTGCACCTCAGGTCATGATCACATGAGTAGTGGGATGGAGACCCTCATCAGGCTCCACCATCAGCAGTGAGTCTGCTGGAGATTCTCCCTCTGCTCCTCCCGACGTTTGCATGCACGTGCAAATACCCATGCAAGCTTTCTCTCTCTCTCTCTCTCTCTCTCGCTCTCAAATAAATAATAAGTCTTTGGGGGAAAAAAAAAAAAAAGAGTACAGAACGGCATTTACTTGTTTGACTTTCCAGCAAGTGTGGCAAAGTATCTTTATTAATCTGTCTTCCCCAGGTGTTTGGAAATCTAATGAATTTACTTTCTGTGTTTTGAAAAAGTCAGATATTTTTTAAAAAGTCAAATATTTTTTTTAAAGATTTTATTTATTTATTTGACAGAGAGAGACACAACTAGAGAGGGAACACAAGAAGCGGGAGTGAGAGAGGGAGAAGCAGGCTTGCCACCGAGCAGGGAGCCCGATGTGGGGCTCGATCCCGGGTCTCCGGGATCATGACCTGAGCCGAAGGCAGTCGCTTAACCAACTGAGCTACCCAGGCGCCCCAAAAAGTCAAATATTTTTATATTTACCTTCTGAAATGTTATTCACAGCCCATAGATGAGTAAACTGTCAAAATTTAAGATTATTATGAGAAGAAATTGTCACATTTCCTATCACTTTTTCTGAAGATTTTCAATAAAGAATATGAGTATTTTGACCCTGGTGATAGTGATCTTTGACGAACTTACTGTAAATCTTGAGTAACAAACGTGTTTTTTCTCCCCAATATTTGAAAACTATCTGAAGGAGAGCCCTGCATTTGAGACCAATTGGATGGAGATCTTGCTTTGCCCTTGTAGCCCTGTCTAAGGGGAAATGCATGTGGGTGGGGTTGAAGGAAGGCACAGGTCACTCCTGCCACTGCCGGTCCTGCTTGTTTGCCTTAGGCTGAGTCTATTCAGGAAACTGTCTTTTGTTCCCTCTTTTTAATAGCACACATGTGGGAGTGGCTGTTTGTCTCTTTTGGAAGAGCCTGTAACTCTTGATCTTAGGGTCATGAGTTCAAGCCCGCAGGTTAGGCGTAGAGATTACTTAAATGAATAAAAACATGGGGCACCTGGTTGGTCAGTTGGTTGAGCATCTGACTCTTGGTTTTGGCTCGGGTCATGATCTCAAGGTCATGGGGTCTGGCTCCATGCTCAGCAAGAAGTCTGCTTGAGATTCTCTCTCGACCTCGACCTCTGCCCTTCCCCCGCCATACTCATCTGTGCGTACTCTCTCACTTAAATAAACATATAAATCTTTAAAAATAAATAAATAAAAACTTAAATGAATAAAGGCACACATATGATTGAGAATATGATGGTAACTTCTGGCCTGCTTTATTTCATGGTAATCTCCACTTTAGTCAAAGAAATACTTGGAAATCCTTTAATCTGTAATTTGACCTTTAGAAATTAAAACTATTGAAACAACTATGATTATTTCAGAAAGTAAAATTTCTAATATCTGGGTTTTTTACTTAATCTACAAGAAAACTAGAGTTATGTGATAGTATAGCTTTACTTATTCTGAATTTTGCATTAGATTTTTTTCTCTGATGCTTACTTGAAAAATAATAGCTTTAGGAACTAGTGCCTAGAGACATACTCACTTTTAATTTTTAGATGTTATACTCTGGTATATTTCAGTATACTAGAATAATATTTTGGTATTTTATTCTCATCTAAAGTTTCATTTACAGATTGAACAATGATAGCTAACTGTATTGTAAGTAACAAGTTTGTATATAGAATTTATTCTGATGCCAGTTTAAAGAATGAAATTACATAAATTGGCAGAAAAGAATTCCTGTCACTAGTACTGCTGGGGTTACTATAGCCTATCAATATTGTGCTTCCAGACAACAGAAAACTTAATATGTCCCTATGGATGCAAGCATTAATGTGTTACTAAAATAAGAAAAATGTATTTAGGCCATATCATTTTTACAAGTTACAGACATACGTACTGGTATATGAGTAAAAAACCCATCAGCATTGACATTTTGGACTATTCATGTGACATTGACTAGCAGCCCAATCTTATTTATTAAGAAACCTAACCTATCTTTTGCAACTTAAATGTTGTGCTTTATGGGCATGGCACACCCAAGATTATCTCAGATTTAAATTTTTTCAGAACCTTAATTTTATGGGAAGTTTGCAATGATCTTTAAGTAGAGTACTAAATGCTCCCATAAGATTGTGCTGAAAAGCCTACAGCTGTAACCTGGTCCATTGCAGGCATGGAAATAGGAGATTGCCCACAAATAAAAACTAGCATGACTGATTTGGCTGGAGTAAATGTACACATGGTCAGTCTAAGCAGGCGGTGGTAATAGGCAGAAGTATCTTTTTTAATTGGTACAGTGGGGGCTATCTAACAGGGACAAGAAGGGTACTAAATCCACTTAGGTGCCAGAGATAATTGAGCTGTGTTAAATGGACAAAGGTGAGGCTTCAGTTTGTGTCTTAACCTCACTTTATAATGACTTGAAATAATGTAATCGTGTGCCCCATTACTTAGAAATAACACCTAACTATTAAGTGTTAGAGCAGCTTTTGCAGTGATGTGAGGTTATCATTAATGAGCATTTTCTGTAAGAGGGAATTTGACATTGATGTTGCATAAGCATTCAGAATATTTAGTATTGAAGTGAAAACATTTGTACCTGTAATTTTAATCAGGACCAAATATAATATTGATCCGTTCAAATTTCTGTGACTCATAGACTGAGTTTAGATGTATTTCTGGTTCAAGCCCAAGTTGTATACTTGGAAATATTAATGTAGGTATGTGATGGGTAACTGCTTTGACATATACTCCATTTACTTCACAAGTGATTGCATAAAAATTTTGAGTGAATATTAGTGGCCCCGAAAGCAGCCATTTTTAACTGTTATATGGATGGATATTTTTCTCCACTGCCAGAAAAAAAAATTATAATTTATTTATTTTTATTTCTGCTACTGACTATAGCTATGATTACAGTGGAACAGAAAATTATATTATTTCAAAATGCAGAACCAGATGTGGTTTTTTTAACTTTTTTTTATGTTCAATTAATCAGCATACAGTGATTAATTGTTTTTACAATTAAACATCATAGTTTTTAATATAGTGTTTGATTATATACCCAGTGCTCATCACCACACAAGTCCTCCTTATTACCCATCACCCGGTTACTGCAGCTCACCACCCCTCTCCCTTCTGTAACTCTCAGTTTGGTTCCTGGAGTGCAGAGTCTCTCATGATTTGTCTCCCTCTCTCATTTCTTCCCATTCAGTTTTCCCTCCCTTCCCTCTGGTCCTCTGCACTATTCTCTATGTTCCACATAGGAGTGAAACCATATGATAATTGTCTTTCTCTCTGTGACTTATTTCACTTAGCATCTTTTATATAAATATAGTTGGCTACTCTTATGCCAAGAGGCATAAATCCCTATTTTTCCATGTAATCTTCTCTTTTCTCATTTCTACAAATGACTGATTTATTTAATCATCCTTCATTTTTATAGCTGATTTTGTTGGTTTGCTGATGTAATTCAGAAAATATTGCAAATATTTGTCTTAGTGAAATAGTGATATGATATTGTATTACTTAAATCTACTGTTTAGAAAAAATATGAAAATTATAGATTTATAACACAAAAGGAGCCAAATACTCATCAAAGTAGCTTTTAACTTTGTAATCAGCATTAGTATTCATAATCTTAACAAAAGGGGGCTTGAGATGATTCATATTTTCTAATATGAAAATACTAGAATTCCCCCAGTAGCCTTCTCCCCTCTCACCTTTTACACGATTTATATTTGGAACATTGTTGTTTAAAGGAATCTATTTGAACTTGAGAAATTAGTTTTTTATTAGCATTTCCGTAGAAACAATACAACAGTTTTATAACATTTCTATATTCCTAAAAAAATTTTCCTCTTGTAAGTAACTTACTCTGTTTTCCCATTGTTTCTCATCCAAACCTTTTCCTTTTCAAAATTAAGCCACAGAAATAGTGAAAAACTTTAGCAGATGACAAAATTGAATATGATGAAATTATTTCAAATGACATGTCACTTAAGGATCTCTAATTTTATTTTCTATTAAAATTTTATTTATTTGACAGAGAGACAGTAAGAGAGGGAACACAAGCAGGGGCTTTTGTGGGCTCAAATGACCCACAATGCCCTGGTAATTGATTATACTGCTTTGTTATATATATTTGACAGTATGTATGTAAGTGAAGTTTTGCTTGTAAGGGGATGATTTAAGATGTTATTCTTAAAATTTAATCACTTTGCCTTTAGTGAAATCTTAAAAAAAATTTTATGTATTCTTTGTAGTAAGCCTTTGGAAAGATGTCAGCTTTTTTGAGAAACACGTAGTTTTATAGTTTCTGTGCAAAGAAATTTGATAGTAACATTTCATCATGAATATTGATGATATTTTAAAATGTCTTAAATTCAGCCTATTTCTGTTAGCTTATGTCAAGTTATTGTTTACTTCTTCGACGGCAGAATATTTTTTTATTTCATTACTACTTACATATATATTGAAAAAATCCATTTTAAAAGAAGCATAGAATACACTGAGCTGTACACTTAAAAATGATGGA
>PITA01013028.1:44182-59711 GCA_004023965.1 Spilogale gracilis
CCTCTCCCCCTCTCCCCCTCTCTCCCTCTCTCCCTCTTTTTCTCTCTTTCTCTCTCTGTCTCTTGCAAAAATAAATAAATAAAATCTTTAAAATGAAGATGGAGATGGTAAATTTGATGTTATCTATATTTTACTATAGTAAAAAAAATTGGAAAAAGAAAGTATAGTTAGAGAAGCTGCTTATACAGCAGACTTTGAGCAAGATTAGACTATATTTCAATTTAGGGCAAAATAATTCAAAATATTTTATAATTTATAATTTCTGAAAATACAGTTTAAATCTCTTTAGATTTCTATTACATTTTTTAATGTATTTGCTAGGAAGAAGAAAAAAAGAATAGAAAATAAGCAGATAAACACAATAATAAATAAATACATTGTAAAATATATCAAAAGTGTAAATAAACTGGAGGAAAGAAATAAAGCAAGATAAGGGGGATCAGCAAAAAAAAAAAAGGGAAAAAGAAAATGGTCTACGAGTACTTGATATTTAGTGGTCTGGAGGCCTAGGCTCTAAGCTGCAGTTCCTGAGTTCCACAGTGGTCCTGAGTCAGACAGCTCAGCAGTGAGGGCCTTTGCTTCTCCTCAGTCTGCCTACCCTTCTGTTGTACCTGCCTGCATGGCTCCTGGGTATAATATTATGATAAACACCCAATGGAGATAGGAATACTGGGACAAAGCTAAGGATATGACTAAAAGAAATCTTAATTTTCTCCTATGAACATATGTTATTTCTGTGAGGTCCATATGATTTATCCGGTCCATCCCACATCTTTGAGTTCTCGTAGAGGCCCAGAGTGAATGAATGACCCATCAACTATCACCAGGGCAACTTTGTTCTCCAGGGATGCTTTTTGAATCCTCCCCTAGATCCTGCTCCTCCTGTGTCCCTCCAGAAGAGACTTAGTGTGGGGTTGCACAGCTGTTCTTTCTTCTATGAGGCTTGGGATTTGATGGTGAGGGAAGAGCAGGAAAACCTTAAACAAGACTGTTAGGTTTTTAAAATATCTACTGAGTGACAGTAGGCTTAGCACATCACATCACTTGTCTCATATTTTTTCTCACAGCAGATAGCTTACGTGGCTAAAGAAGCTCTCTGAAGGACGTTGCTTAGAGAGGCTAATTCAGAGGTGAAGGGACCACTACAAGCACTCAGAATTTATAAATAGGGGCGCCTGGGTGGCTCAGTTGGTTAAACGACTGCTTTCGGCTCAGGTCATGATCCTGGAGACCCGGGATTGAGCCCCACATCGGGCTTCCTGCTCGGCGGGAAGCCTGCTTCTCCCTCTCTCAGTCCCTCTGCTTGTGTTCCCTCTCTAGCTGTGTATCTCTCTGTCAAATAAATAAATAAAATAAAATAAAATAATTTATTAATAAATGATAGATCTGGGATTTGAATCCTGGTCTTCCCAATTCTAAAGGCTGTACTCTTTTTTTCCCCCAAGATTTTATTTATTGTCAGAGAGAGAGCACAAGCAGGGGGAGCAGCAGGCAGAGGGAGAATCAGGCTCCCCGTTGACAAAGGAACCTGATGTGGGACTGGATCCCAGAATCCTGGGGTCATGACCTGGAACTAAGACAGACACTTAGCCTACTGAGCCACCCAGGCATCCCTAAAGCCTTTACTCTTGCCTTCCTTTCTGTATAACCATTACTATCATTGTAGTCACAGAGGGCCTTTTCTGGTGCTGCTAATGTGGCTAGCTGGGACTTCCTCATAGGGTAGTGGTTGTTTTACAAGTAGGAGCTTTCTAAGAGTACATGTAGGTAGATGTTGTAGATCTCTTCCAGGCTCAATCCTAGAAGTTAAACAACATCACTTGATTGGTCAAAACAGATCAAAGAACTAGCAAAGATTCAAGGGAATTAGGGGATTATAAAACTCTCCCTATGGATGTGGGCATGGCAAAATTAAAATTCAAGAGAACATAAGGGATGAGAAATAATGTGGCCATCTTAATTTTTTTTTAAGATTTTATGCATTTATTTGACAGAAACACATCTAGAGAGGGAACACAAGCAGGGGAAATTAGAGAGGGAGAAGCAGGTTTCCCGCTTAGCAGGGAGCCCAATGTGGGGCTCAATCCTGGGATTCCAGAATCATGACCTGAGCCAAAGGCAGACCCCCAACGACTGAGCCACCTAGGCACCCCTGTGGCCATCTTTCATAGTACTTCTACCTAAAATTGATGTGCCTCAGAATATACCAGTTTTCACTATAACTTTCTCCTCCTTCATCTGAGAATGCCTATTCCTTACCCTTCCTAAATTTTGCTGATGTGTTTCCTGGAAATTCAAAACCCACACGACACCAAACACAGACTATTTCCAATATTTCTGTTTCATAATACCTATGTCTAAAGAGAACATTTTGATCTGCAGTGAGATATTCTGATTTCAGATGTGTTAGACTAGGTTGTGGGAGTAATGACAGTTTTTGTTTTAATGACTTTGCCTCTTCCATTCCCTGACTGTTGTAAAAAATCTGTTACTGTTCAGAGAGAGCCCTGTGAGAGCAACCCAAAAAGCATCCATAATAAACACCAAATTCCTATAAGCAGACCTTTCAGCTTTTCTTAGTACTCTATCCCTAGGACACAGCATTAACTGGAAAGAAGGTACCTTTCATCCCAACATAGTTATGAGTGATGATAATCATTGTTATGTATGTAACTAGAATGTTCCCTACGACTACCAAATCTATGAATAAAACTTTTACATAATTTCTTACATATTTGATACGGATTTTTCGGTCATATAGCTGAAAACTATTTTATCAGATCAAGAAAATTCCATTTAAAGTCAAGGATCTTATTATATCTTCTGACATGTTTGTTTTCTTTCCCTTATTAATAAAAAATAGGGGCACCTGGGTGGCACATTTGGTTAAGTGTCTGCCTTTAGCTCAGGTCATAATCCTGGAATCCTAGCATCAAGCCCTCCATTGGGCTTCCTGCTTAGCAGGGAGTCTGCTTCTCCCTCTGCCTCTTACCCTGCTCATGTTCTCTCTCTCTCTCATTCTTTCTCTCTCTCAAATAAATAAATAAAATCTTTAAAAATAAATAAATAAATAATAAATTTACTTCCTGGCTACTTAGCCAGATAATTTTTTACAGTCTGTACCTTTCTCACTCATTAAGTCATAGGAAAAGTATCTTCTGTGTAAAGAAATAAAAAAGAAACAATGTTTTCATTTTATACCCTTTTTAAAAAACTTTTGTACAGGTTTCTATGGAATTACTGCAAAAGCCAGATACCTGAGATCAATACTCATTCACATTTAATGAATTTTTTAATTCATTATGGATTTATCATACTTCTTGTATTATAAATTATTTTAGCTGTATTTTATCTTTTGCTTTTTATCATACTTCTATTATAAATTATTTTAGTTGTATTGCATTGCTGTAAGTTAATTGATAAATTGCATGTTGCTTTACTACCTGGTTTTTATAAAAATAGACAAATATTATAAGAACTGTATTATTGACTACTTTTAGTAATCTACCCCACAATACATATTCTGTACTTTTCTCAGCATTTTTTATAATATTCCTTGAAAGACACATTAACAAATATATTTGAATTAAGAAACTGAAGTCAAACTCTGACAGGAAATGACATTCATTTGGAGATTGGTTTGACAGTGAGAACTGGCTTTGCTAATTGGATTATATAAACAGACATTTTTCATACAAAGAATGAGTTAAATCAGCACCTCTAATTTTTTTTTAACTTTAATTATGAAAAAATTTAAAGGTATGCAAAAGTATAGAGAATGGGACAATTAATTTGCATGTAATGTACTTGTCAGCCAGCTATACTTAATGTACCAGCTCTTACCAGTATTATTTCTTTCATTCCCTTCCCCTCATTTTTCTATTCTGGCCCACACCCAATATGTATTTAGTCTAAAAACATTTCAATATATATTTCTAAAATATCTCTAATAAAGATTTTAAAAATACATAATCACAATATATTTATCATACCTTAATGTCTAAGAATCATTTCCAGGGAGATTTTAATTTAAATATATGAACAAGATTTCTTAGCATTTATATCTATAAAGATGAAGGCTACAAATAGACTTAATGCTAAATCCTGTCTCATTTTGGCAATGTCATATTATTATGATAAAAAATAATATATTTTAAAGCTCTGATCATCTCTTAAAAAATGCATTTCTAATAAAATTTTACATTTCGTTTAGTTAATTATAAAACTGTGTTTTTATCAGTTGTGCACTAGTTAAAATAATTCAACGTCAAAGAAATTTTGTTTAAGGGGCGCCTGGGTGGCTCAGTTGGTTGGGCGACTGCCTTCGGCTCAGGTCATGATCCTGGAGACCCCGGATCGAGCCCCACATTGGGCTCCCTGCTCGGCGGGAGGCCTGCTTCTCCCTCTCTCACTCCCCCTGCTTGTGTTCCCTCTCTGGCTCTGTTTCTCTCTGTCAAATAAATAAAATCTTTTAAAAAAAAAAAAAAAAAAAAAAAAAAAAAAAAAAAAAGAAATTTTGTTTAAGATTTTATTTATTTATTTGAGAGAGAGATTAGGAGGGAGAGCACAGAGGGAGAAGCAGACTCCCCACTGAGAAGAGAGCCTGTTGCTGGATTCCATCCCAGGACCCTGACTGAGATCATGATCTGAGCCAAAGGCTAGATGCTTAACTGAGCCACCCAGGAGCCCCAAAAGAGATTTCTCTTAATACTTGAATATATAGGGTAGTCTGAGTGATCCCATGGTCCTGGGATCAAGCCCTGTGTTGGGCTCCCTGCTCTACAGGGAGCCTGCTGGTCCCTCTGCTCCTCCCTGCTGGTGCTGTCTCTCATTATCTCTGTCTCTCTCAAACGTGAATATATAAACAAAACCAACTTAAATACCAATTTTCAGTTATATAACAATCTGTAGACATATATTTCTTTGGAAACACGTGATAGAGTGCCCACTACAACCAGTAAACAAAGTTCAGCTATAAAAACATTGTATATCATAATAACGAGAAATGGAATTCAAGTACAAGGTCAGTGAAAAAGGGGAAGATGTATAACTAAACAAGACTTCATTCACGAGTAGCTTTCTTTAAGGCTACTATAGTTAGTTAACGTACAGTGTTTTAGTTTCAGGTATACAGTATAATCATTTGACCGTTCTTTCTTTTTAATTTTTATTTTTTTAAATTAACATAAAATGTATTATTTGCTTTAGGGGTACATGTCTGTGATTCATTAGTCTTACACAATTCACAGCACCCACCATAGCACACACCTTCCCCAGTATCTATCACTCAGCCACCCCACCCTTCCCACCTCCCTTCCCTCCAGCAACTCGCAGTTTGTTGCCTGAGAATGAGAGTCTCTTATGGTTTGTGTCCCTCTCTGGTTTCCTGTTGTTTCATTTTTCCCTCCCTTCCCCTATGATCCTCTGTCTTGTTTCTCAAATTACTCATATCACTGAGATCCTATGATAATTGTCTTTCTCTCATCGACTTACTTCGCTGAGCATAATACCCTCTGGTTCCACACATCATTTCAAATGGCAAGATCAGGGGCTTTGTTGACTGCATAGTATTCCATTTGTGTGTGTGTGTGTGTGTGTGTGTGTGTGTGTGTGTGTGTGTGTGTGAGATGTTATTATAATTATACCCCATCTTCTTTATCCATTCATCTGCTGATGGACATCTAGGCTCTTTCCATAGTTTGGCTATTGTGGACATTACTGCTATAAACATTGAAGTGCACATGTCCCTTTGGGTCACTACATTTATATATTTAGGGTAAATACCCAGTAGTACGATTGCTGGGTCATAGGGAAATTCTATTTTCAACTTTTTGAGAAACCTCCATACTGTTTTCTAGAGTGGCTGCACCAGCTTGCATTCCCACCAACAATAAAGGAGGGTACCACTTTCTCAGCATCCTTGCCAATGTCTCTTGTTTCCTGTCTAATTAGTTTTAGCCATTCTGACTGGTGTGAGGTGATATCTCACTGTGGTTTTGATTTGTATTTCCCTGATGCCAAGTGATGTTGAGCATTTTTTCATGTGTCTGTTCGCCATTTGGATGTCTTCCTTGAAGAAATGTCTGTTCATGTTTTCTGCCCATTTCTTGACTGGATTATATGTTCTTTGGGCGTTGAGTTTGAAAAGTTCTTTATACATTTTGGATACTAGCCCTTTATCTGATATGTCATTTGCAAATATCTTTTCCCATTCTGCCCGTTGTCTTTTGGTTTTGCTGATTGTTTCCTTTGCTGCACAAAAGCTTTTAATCTTAAAGTCCCAGTAGTTCATTTTTGCCCTTGCTTCCCTTGCCTTTGGCAGTGTTTCTAGGAAGAAGTTGCTGTGGTTGAGGTTGAAGAGGTTGCTGCCTGTATTCTCCTCTAGAATTTTGATGGAGTCCTGTCTCACATTGAGGTCTTTCATCCCTTTTGAGTCAATTTTTGTGTGTGGTATAAGGAAATGATCTAGTTTCATTCTTCTGCATGTGGCTGTCCAATTTTCCCAACACCATTTGTTGAAGAAACTGTCTTTTCTCCATTGGACATTCCTCCCTGCTTTGTCAGAGATTAGTTGATCATAGAGTTGAGTGTCCATTTCTGGCCTCTGTGTTCTGTTCCACTGATCTACATGTCTATTTTTGTGCTGATACCGTACTGTCTTGATGATTATAGCTTTATAATAGAGCTTTAACTTTGGAATTGTGGTGCAGCCAACTTTGGTTTTCTTTTTCAACATTCCTCTGGCTATTCAGGGTCTTTTCTGGTTCATATAAATTTAAAGATTGTTTGTTCATTTCTTCGAAAAAAGTTTATGGTATTTTGATAGGGATTGCATTAAATGTGTAACTTGCTCTAGGTAGCATAGACATTTTCACAATATTTGTTCTTCCAGTCCATGAGCATGGAATGTTTTTCCATTTCTATGTGTCTTCCTCAATTGCTTTCATGAGTACTCTGTAATTTTCTGAATACAGATTCTTTACCTTTCTGATTAGATTTATTCCTGGGTATCTTAATGGTTTTGGGTGGAATTGTACATGAGATTGATTCCTTAATTTCTCATTCTTCTGTCTTGTTGTTGGGTATATAGAAATGCAACTGATTTCTATACCTTGATTTTATATCCTGACACTTTACTAAATTCCTGTGTGAGTTCTTGAAGTTTTAGAGTCGAGTCTATTGGGTTTTCCACATAATGTATCATATCATTTGCAGAGAGTGAGAGTTTGACTCCTTTGCTGATTCGGATGTCTTTTATTTCTTTTTGTTGTCTGATTGCTGAGGCTCGGACTTCTAGTAATGTGTTGAATAGTAGTGGTGATCATGGATAGCCTTGCTGTGTTTCTGACCTTAGGGGAAAAGTTCACACTTTTTCCGGATTGAGAAGGATCTTAGCTGTAGGTTTTTCATAGATGGCTTTTATGACATTGAGGTATGTACCCTCTATCCCTACACTGTGAAGAGTTTTGATCAAAAAGGATGCTGTACTTTGTCAGATATTTTTCAGTACCTATTGAGAATATCATGGTTCTTCTTCTTTCTTTTATTAATGTATTATATCACATTGATTTGTGGATGTTGAACCAGCCTTGCAGCCCAGGAATAAATTCCCCTTGATCATGGTGAATAATCCTTTTAATGTACTATTGGATCGTATTGACTAGTATTTTGGTGAAAATTTTTGCGTCCGTGTTCTTCAGGAATATTGATCTATAATTTGACATTTTGAAGGTGTGTTTGTCTGGTTTTGGGATCCAGGTAACGTTTGCCTCATAAAATGAGTTTGGAAATTTTCCTCCCATTTCTATTTTTTGAAACAATTTCAGAAGGACTTTTTGGCCTTCCAAGTTTCTGTGGATAGGTCTGCTGCCAATCTAAGAAGGTATTAATCCCTCTTTAAATCTTTGGTATAATTCCCCTGGGAAGCCATCTGGCCCTGGGATCTTGTTTTTGGTGAGATTTTTGATTACTGCCTCCATCTCCTTACTGGTAATGGGTCTGTTCAGGTTTTCTGTTTCTTCCTTATTCAGTTTTAGTAACTTAGAGTCTCTAGGAATGCATCCATTTCTTCCAGATTGTCAAATTTGCTGGCATATAGTTGCTCATAATATTTTCTTATAATTGTTTATATTTCCTGGGTGTTGGTTGTGATCTCTTTCATTCATGATTTTATTAATTTGGGTCCTTTGTCTTTTCTTTTTGATAAGTCTGGCCAGAGATTTATCCATCGTATTAATTCTTTCAAAGAACTGCCTCCTAGTTTTGTCTATCTGTTCTACTGTTCTTTGGGTTTCTGTTTCATTGTTTTCTGCTCTGAACTTTATTCTTTCTCTTTTCCTGCTGGGTTTAGGTTCTCCTTGTTGTTCTTTCTCCAGTGCCTTTAGGTGTAGAGTTTGGTTGTGTATTTGAAACCTTTCTTGTTTCTTGATAAAGGCTTATATTGTTATATACTTACCTCTCAGGACCGCCTTTGCTGTGTCCCAAAGATTTGGAACAGTTATGTTTTCATTTTCATTTGTTTCCATGAATTTTTAAAATTCTTCTTTAATTTCCTGGTTGACCCTTTCATTCTTCAGTATGATCCTCCTTAGCCTCCACGTATTTGAGTTCTTTCCAACTTTCCTCTTGTGGTTGAGTTCTAGATTCAAAGCATTGTATTCCGAAAATATACAGGGAATGAGCCCAGACTTTTGGTACCAGTTAAGACCTGATTAGTGACCCAGGATGTGATTTATTCTGGAGAATGTTCCATGTGCACTAGAGAAGAATGTGTATTCTGTGCTTTGGGAGGGAATGTTCTGAATATATCTGTGATGTCCATCATGTCATTTAAAGCCTTTATGTCCTTGTTGATCTTTTGCTTAGATGATCTGTCCATTTCAGTTACTATTATTATAACATTACTGATGTGTTTCTTTGATTTTGTTATTAATTGGTTTATATAAGCTGCTCCCATGTTCTAATAATTTACAATTATTAGATCTCCTTGTTGGACAGATCCCTTAAGTATGACATAGTGTCCTTCCTCATCTCTTATTATTAGTCCCTGGCTTAAAATCTAATTTGTCTGATGCAAAGATTGCCACCCCAGCTGTCGTTTGATGTCCGTTAGCCTGGTAATTGTTTTCCACCCCCTCACTTTAAATCTGGAGATGTTGTTGAGTCTAAAATGAGTTTCTTACAGACAGCATATTGATGGGTCTTGTTTTTTCATCCATTTTGTTACCCCATTTCTTTTGATTGGTGCCGGGAGCCGGCCCTGGCAACAGTCAGGGTTCCCAGAAGGTGGTGACGGAGTCGGCGATAAGACAATGAGAGAGCCCCGAAGATTCTTTTCTGATCACCTACCAGGCATCTCCTCCTTGCTGGCTCTCTGTGTCTTTATTTATAGGCAACAAGTTAAAGATTCTCATGAAGGAAATTTTTTTTTTTTTACAGAGAGTGATTTTTGATTACACAGTATCTTTGTTAGAGAAACATAGTGCTTTGATCAATGAAACATGTTTTTGCAGGTGCACCTATCTACAGTTCAGAGTTAACTACTTAAACCAAACCAAGGACATGTTGCTCAGTAAGGTTTTTTATAGTTTCTTACATTTGGTGCCTAGATGATAAAGGGTAGACTAATGATATGGTGTTTTTTAAGCAGGTCTTCCAAACAAGAAGGCAATTGAAAGGCTAAGATGAGTTGTGTACAAAGTTTTAGCTACATTATTAATACAACAACCAAAAGTTAGTCTGTCTGGCATCAAGGAGAGAGATAACTTATTTTGCAAGGCTAAAAGCACTTGTTCAAGCCTGTTTTCCATGGCTGGGTACAGAACTCTTTATTGATGGATCCTCTGTGTGTTGCAATGTCCTTGTTAGTACAGTTTTATTTCTTATATTAAGCCCTTTATGTAACCATTTAAGAGCCCTGACAATCTCCTCCACAGAGCTGCAGGATATCTAAGATTAAGCTATTTTTAATGATGGTAAGTAGAAACAAAATCATTTTGCTATATACCAGACATGGTTTTTAAATGTCAAGCATTCCGTACAAAGAATGGCAAACAAGCAGGGTGGAGAAACTAGTGCCCCACGCAAACTCCTCACACTTTGTGGGAGGGTCGGTGTTCCGTACCTTGCAGAAGGAAATCACCAAATTGACTGTGCAGTGGCTCGCAGCACACTATTAGGCATATCTCTGTTTTGTGTTTATCTCTTGCTGTGATTTGTCCTATTCTTTCATTCAGGACATATTCCTCTGTCTCCTCCTTTTGTCTAACTCTGCGATCTGTTTCTGTGTATTAACAGTGTTAGCTATCTCTCCTTCTCTTAATGTTATGGCCTTAGGAAGAAAAGGTCATTTTGGGTCCTATATTGCAGTGTCCCCTGTTCACCAGAACCTGGCACTTCAGAAGTGTCTCCTGGTATTGCCTATACCCTACTTTTCTGACTGGGCTGCTTTTGCTTTCAGTCCATTCATTTGCAATGGCTCTCTTTGCCTGTGGTGGGCAGTATTTGGTCCCTGTGTTGCTAGTGAGCCAGTGAGGTTGTCTTGGGCTTGAGTTGAGTCAGACCAGATATTTGTCAGAGCTGCAGTAGCACCAAACTGTAGAGTACCTTACCTGTGTCGTCCCCTGAGAAGCTTCAGTTGGTGGGTGGGATCTGCAGTCAGACCAGCTGTCTGCCCCTAACCCACTGCTGGGTCCATAGTCTGGTATGTGTGGTTATCTTTCCCATTCTCTGTGGCAGGAGTTACTTTGGAGTTGTTCAGGGCCTTGTTGGGGATGCTTGCATACTGCCAGGTTCTTGGCACTGTTTTGAATGTGCTCTTGCCAAGAGCATATTTGAAGGTGTGGATCTGCATAGTTTGTCAGATCAGAACTGCAGTTTTTGCAGGGTTTGTGAACAGGTCTTTTGCAGGAGGGAAGCTGCAGTCGACAGTACAAAGACCAGCTTGTTTGAAGGGAGTGGATCCACAAAGTATGTGGAGGTGGCGGCACAGTGTTAGCAAGGTTTGCATAGGTCCTCTGGTGGAAGGACTCTGCCAGGGCAGCACTTGCGGTATAAGCAAGTCAGGTTGGGAGTGTTGGCACTACATTGGTTCCTGCAGATGGACATGTATTTATGCTGGGAGGCAAGAGAGAAAAATACCACCTGCCAATCTCTTTGTTCCTAGAGAAGTCTCCCATGGAAGCCTGTCCCTCCAGGACACACTCTGAGATTAGGATTGACAAATTCCCCCTCCAGTATGACCTGGCAGTTTTCAGACAGGAACTTCTCTGCTGTATCTCCTCAAACGGTTTATTGTGCTATCTCTTTAAGGGCAGTGACTCCATTTTCTCTCACCTTACGGCTCCCCCAGAGTGGAACCCAATGATTTTTCTGAGTTTCAAATTTTAAGTCCTACTGGTGGTAAGAACTCATGAAATTTAGCCCTTCTAGTTTTGAAAGCCAAATGGTTAGGGAGATTTGTCTTCCCTGTGAGGTTTCCCTATTGTTAGAGTCTCCCTACAGTATCCTTCCCTCCTATGAACAGTCTTGCTGGTCTGTTTTCCCCACCTTTTGGCTCCCCACTTTGTGCACATCCTCCCCTCTTAGATGTAGCCTCTGTATTTAGTTTTGTAGTTTGTTCTTCCAATCTTTGGGTCATTTTCTGGATTATTTACACTGATGAGTTATTTAGTTGTATATGTAAGATGAGATGACCTTAGGGTCCTTCTACTTCCCCATCTTTTCTATTAGTCCTTTTAATGCAGTTTTTTTGTGTGTGTACAATTGTGGGTAAAAATTCAGAATGGTATTTATATTCTACTGGATATACTTTCTTAAGAACAGTTATTTTAAAATCTATAATTCTAATAGATTTGAACATTACATACTTTGTAGCGGTTTAAACTGATGAAAATATTTAGATTACTTTATTAGAAGTAAACTAAAATGTGTAAATGGATACATAGTTTTAAAAAATTCCTTCAGGCTCTATCTGAGCAAAAACATTTGAAGACCAGTGGACAAAAGAACTAGAGAACTTAGAAAAGCATGCTAGACCCATCTCCTCCTGGTAATTGCTTTAATCTGGATATCGAAAATAATGATAATTCATTATAGACGGATCATTGAAAAGTGGGTGGATTAACAGTCATTTCAAAGAGCAGTTACCATAGGCAACCAAAACTGCAGTTGACATTAATTACATTTAAATTCATCCTTTGATAAATGCTGTTCTTTGAGATTAAGGGTAGTGGTGCCCACAAATTAGAACACCTTGACATAATTATGTTTCCTGTAGGGCAGGGTGATGGGTAGCTAATAATTGGAATTTATATAGAGGTCAAGAAATGCCAACAAATAGACTCAACATGACTCAGAACTGCCCAGTTTTTCATCTGTGCTGTTTCATCCTTTGTAATGAGAACAGTTTGTGACTTTGGCCTTCAAATGGAGTTGAGCATGTATATGAGAAGATTATAGTTTATATGAATACAGTTTCTTATAAAGATGGTATCTGTTGCTTCATATTAAAAAACTGATGTGTACAAAGAACAGCAGTAAAGGTAGGGGAAAATAAGTTTTATTTTCAACTTTAAATTTTTAAACAGTTTTGGTATATAACTGTATATACATTTAATTTTCAACTATCTTAAAATGTATCACAGAAAGAAATAATAGCTCTTCCCTTCTCCCCCCACTATAAAGTATAAGGATCAATTAACTGCCTTTTAAGAGACATAACTGAATTAACAGAGTATAGGCAACAAGTATAAAATTTAAAATACCGTGAAGACCTTGAATATTGATTTGAAGTGTTCTGGAGAGGAAGATTATAATTAATACTTGGTTAGGAGTCGCAAGCTCAGATGTCTAAAGGGACCCAGAAGGAGACCGGAGTGAGTGAAGCAGTTTGGAAAGGTGGGAACTTTGCTGCCCATAGGCACTGTAGCTCTGTCTGAAAAGGGCCAGTTGGTTACCAAATCTGGTATTTCAAAAGAAGCTGGAAATAAGATTTTTATGTGAAACCTGATTTTTTATTTTTTACCAATGAATTCAAAATATTTAAAATGATGTATGAGCCAAATAAAACACATTGTCATGCTGAATTTGGCCCCTAGTCTGCCACTTTACTACTTTTGGTTTATTGCTCTTCTGAATTCCTTATTTGAAACATACATTTTGGCAGATAGCTTCTAGGAGTTAGTTGAAGTTTTACAGAGTTCTAACTATAATTTACTTCAAAGCCAACTTACAAAAAAAATCTTCAAGGAATGAGATCCATAATTTCTCAGGTAGTAATTAAAGGCAACCACATGATTGACATCATTGAGCTCATTTCTGTGGAAGCTTATATTTTTTAATTCACTTACCATCTGTAACAAATTTCTTGGGAACATCAGGAAACTTTTCTGAAATTACTTCGGTTAAACTTATGGAATCTCTCTAGCCTGCACTTCATTATTTTGTTAGTAATTTAAAATACTTTAATGCTCAGAATTTAAGGAACCTGTGAATAAATGGTTTATCTTAAAAAGAAGTGAACTGGCCGTACTAAATTGGACTTGACTGAAATTATTTTAGGCATTTCTAACCTTGTGTAGTATGTAAGAAGGACATGACATGAATGCTTGGCATTTAATTACCTTACACTGAATGCTGAATACACTTTCTCACACTACTATTTTATTGTCAAACCTTATATTATGGGATTTTGGTTAAGATAATAAAATCAGGTTATATGAACATTGCTTAGTTTTGTTTTTACTGTCTCAATGAGCCAACAGATGAGGCTTACTGTATGTTAAAAAGTGGGTATAAGGATACTGGGAAGAAATTACTGTTTGTAGAACATGGACTCTTTGTGTAGGGAAAATTTTCTCCTGATGAATGCTAATTCTTTCTCCCATACTCCACCTGCCAAGAGCAAATTAGTCAATTGTTTCTCTCTGCTTTCTCAACACATTAAAAGCAAGTTCAAATAAATTTTGTTTGCTACCCAGTCACTTAGATGATATATTGATAATTAAGTTGGACTTATCAGTCTTAAATTTCTGTTTGAAGATGACATATCTGTGCTTCCATATTTTACTGGAACATAGTATTATGAAAAAAAATAAGAAATCCTACTTCATACTATGATGTAGTCCAGCAAGTATTTGCTAATTAGACCATGATTCATTTCAGCCACTATATCCTGGTTAGACTGTGTAGATAGAAATATCTGTGAGGGGTGCCTGGGTGGCTCAGTCGTTAAGCGTCTGCCTTCAGCTCAGGTCATGATCCCGGAGTCCTGGGATCATGCCCCACGTCAGGCTCCCTGCTCAGCGGGAAGCCAGCTTCTCCCTCTCTCATTACCCCTGCTTGTGTTCCCTCTCTAGCTGTGTTTCTCTCTGTCAAATAAATAAATAAAATCTTAAAAAAGAAAGAAATAAATATCTGTGAATCAGGATATCCAGGGGAGCTTACATCTTTTCTTTCTTTTCTTTTCTTTTTTTTTTTTTTTGAGAAAGAGAGAGCATGCATGAACATGAGGGGAGTGGCACATGGAAAAGAGGGAGAGAGAATCCCATGACCCTGAGATCATGACCAGAGCCAAAATCAAGTGTCAGATGCTTAACCTACTGAGCCCCCCATGCGTCCCTCAGAGGAGCTTACATCTTAAAAAGTGCTATTAGTAGAGAAAAGTATATTTGGATACCAGTAAGAAAAGCAAAGTATAGCCTTGATAAATGAAAATGACTTTGAAATGGAGTCATGTTCTACTGATGAGTAATTGACAAATTATTTTATTTAAACTTGCTCTTCTGTATTTCCTAATAGTCTACTAGTGTGACCTCCCTGGTTTTGATAATTGTATTGTGGTTATATGAGATGTTAACATTAGGGGAAACTGAATGAGGGATATATGAAAACTTGATGTGATTGTTTTTTTTATAATGAAATAAAATTTACATAACATAATTAGCCATATGAAGTGTACAATTTAATACATTTAGTATATTCACAATGTATTGTGACCATCACCTTCTTCCAGTAGTTTTTTCATAATTTCTTTTTTTTTTATTGTTACTAAAAAAAATTTTTTTTCCAGTGTTCCAAGAATCATTCCCCATTCCCCACACCCAGTGCTCCACGCTTTAGGTAGCCCCAGTACCCACCACCGGGCTCTCCCATCCCTCCACCCCCCTCCCTCCAAGTCCCTCAGTTTGTTTCTGTGTCCAAAGTCTCTGTTGTTTCTTTTCCCTCCCTGGATTACCCTAGTTCCCATTTACTTTCCTTCTCCCACTGTCCTCCAGGTTACCCCTCATACACCACAAGTAACTGAAACCATGCAATACTTGACTTTCTCTTCTTGGCTTATTTCACTCACCATAATCTCTTCCAGTCCGGTCCATGTTGCTACAAAAGTTGGATATTCATCCTTTCTGATGGACGCATAGTACTCCATTGTATATATGTACCACATCTTCTTTATCCATTCATCCGTTGATGAGCACCTTGGCTCTTTCCACAGTTTGGCGATTGTGGCCATTGCTGCGATGAACATTGG